>BSBM01000484.1:11957500-12107500 GCA_027924585.1 Larix kaempferi
AACATCTAAAAAAACTCATATTCACTAGACAAGATGAAGTATGCAATGTAAACAAATAATTATTACCATGAATATATTTTAATTTCACACAAGGATGGTATGGATGAGGTTCTCTCTCGGGAATCTTCAATTTGAATAAAATCCTAAGAAGAAATCATGGGAGAGGGTCCACATTAATTATTTCATGAAATGTTGTTCATGCTCTCATCTTCATGCTATGTTTATCATAATGTTTCTTTAATATCGTTCCTTTGAGATTGACTACTTGCCTCTACCTCATTGAATTCTCCTTCCTTGGGGGAATTTGCAACCTCCTCATTGTGTAATTAGTAAACTTATTCTCTTTACCTTATTTGATGTAGAAAAACTATCAAACTATTCCCAAGGCATCTATAGCCATCTCTGTTGTAGGGTGTTACTTATACCAATTGTTTTATGAATTCATGGCTAGGAAAGATACTAGTTTCTCCATTCTACACTTGACCAACCATCATCTATATTGATTTGAATTGTAAGGGATAATGATGTTTATTCGAACACAAATAAACCAACATAGTTTGTAGTTGTATGTGTTAATTTGTAAAGTGGTAAGTTATGTTGGAATGTGTCAAGTTCATTGTATAATGGAACTAATATCTTATTTGTTGTTCCTTTTGCAAGGGTAGGCCTCATAGTTTTGTTAAAGAGACTTTTGGACATGGGAAACTCAGTCAGCGATTCGACATACTACGACCATATCTCAGATCTTGCACAACCAGGACACATATACATAGTTGTTGCCTCGAAATACAATGAATGGGGCACTGATTATTGGTTGGCACGGTGCATCCAAGGTAAGAAAACCCTCTATGGATCATTAATCGACGATGAATGAAATGAATTTCCTGTTGGCTCAATGGTGGTTAAGGGGGGATATCTTACACTAGATGGGAAGTCAAGAAAGACTAGTGGGTATGTATTCATGGATTACAGACTAGGTTCAGTGGTGTATCACTTCACAAACTTGATCATTGGAACAAACATCCATCTACACACAATGTCAAGCAAGAGCTCAACCAAGGTACGCTACTGCCTGCCTCATTTAGAGCACGAGATATTGATGGAGACAATTAGCAACATAGAGGATCCAGATGGATTTATTGAATGAGTTCAGTCAACTTTACATAAGAGAAAGAATTGCATCAAAGAATGTCATGTTCTACATCTAGGTATGTGTAGTTTTATGTTATTTTGTTGGTACATGCTTTTTTTGTTGATACATACATACATGCATGTAAACAATTCGAGTTCTCTATTATCTTAACATTTCTAATTTTAAATCCACCATCCGTTAATTGTTTTGGGCCCGCTACTTCCTGCCTCATTTTGAGCACAATAGATTGATGGAGACAATTAGAAACAGAGAGGATCCAGATGTATTTATTGAATGAGGTCAGTCAAATTTACATAAGAGATATAATTTTTGCACAAAAACCCCTTAGGACATCCCTAAGAGCCTGGTAAGTCATCCGAAAACCATCCTCCATAACACTACTTCCATCTCCCCTCACTTAGCTCCACTCATACACACTTTAAGGTCATAAAACATTAACAAATATACTTCATAGTCACTTGTGTCCTACCCCTAAATCAATGTTTTGAGGTGTACATGTGTGTCTACTCCTAATTCATGTACATGTGTGTCTCATATTGGTGGACCTATAGGAGCTGACGGAATCCCATTACGCTTCCCGGTTTTCTTTTTCCACCAGGGCTCGAATTGACCTTGTAATACTCACATTATCTAACACTCTTGAATCACCCTCAATAACGTCTTCCATTAAGGAATCACACCTCTCTAATGAATAAGTAGAACCTAGGTCACCTGACTGTGAAGACACGGGACACGAAGGAGACTTAACCTTGACCCTAGAGACCTAATGCTCTCGGGCATGCGTGGCCACCGTGGACATGTCCACAATGGAAATATGCATGTGTGGGAGCCGATGGAATCCAAGTCTGCTCGTCGGTTTGGGTTCCATGGCCCCAGAGAAAATCCTCAAAGTGTCCTTGAATGGCCCTAGGGTTCCCAATGAAAAATGCCCATTGCACCCAAATCATGACTCTGGTCGTGAATCCATAGATTCCAATGGATCGGGATGTCAGGTTTCAACTAGGGGACACCCCAAGCCGTGCCTCGAAGTCTCAAAAACGGTGCTAATGTTCCATCTCTGAAGCTAGGGTTTTGCTTAGTGAGGGCCATTCTAATTTTGCTCAAGGGGAGAATTTATCATCTGAAGGATCCTGGGCATGCATGTCCATCGTGAACATGTCCACAATGTCCACATGCACCTGTGGGAGCCGACAGAATCCAAGTCCGCTCGCCGGTTTGGGTTCCGTGGCCCTAGAGCAAATCCTCGAAGTGTCTATGAATGGCCACGAGGTGCCCAATGAAAATTCCCGTTGCACCCAAACTATGACTCTGATTGTGAATCCATCGGTTCTAATGCATCTGGGGCACTGGTTTTCAGCTAGGGGACCCCCCACACCATGCCTTGAAGTCTCGGAAATGGTGCCAATGTGCCATCTCTGGAGCTAGGATTTTTCTTAGTGAGGGCCATTCCAATTTTTCTCAAGGGGCCCATTTCTCTTCCGAAGGCTACTGTGCGTGCGTGGCCATCGTGAACATGTCCACAATATCCATGTGAACTTGTGGGAGCCGACGGAGTTCAAGTTCGCTCACCGGTTTGGGTTCCATGGCCCCGGAGCAAATCCTCAAAGTGTCCTTGAATGGCCACGGGGTGCCCGACGAAGATTCCTGTTGCACCCAAACCATGACTCTGATCGTGAATCCGTCGATTCTGATGGATCGGGCCCATGGTTTTGGGTAACCCGTGCTATTTTCCCATTGTATTTCCCTTATAAAAGAAAGACATTGTAACACAGCTAGGGTTGATGTATTAGGTATTATGCATTATAAAGATCTCTAAGATCAAGAAGAGAGACTGTGAGACAGTGAAGAAGAAGTGCAACGACTGTGCTGCAAGTTGTATCCCTTCACTTTGTTGGACGGTATAATAATAAGGACTGGAAACTTCAGTGTGGACGTAGTCCATCTTGGGTGAACCACGATATATCTGTGTCTCTCTTGTGATTTGTATGCAAGATTATATTTGCATTTCTGTTTTGGCAATAAGTATCAATTATTTTATCACAAGTCTACCAAAGTGAATCAAATTGGGTGAATCCATGAAGCTTAGTGACCCATTTTGGAAAGCTAGGAACATGAGTATGGACTATGCAAACACTTGTTTGAGGTTCACCTTGATCAAGGTTTTAAGCAATCATCAATAGTTTTAGAGAAAAATCAATTCTTCATGTAAAAAATACTTGGATCATAGATTTCAAAATTATACTTCAATTGGAGTTGTTTAGAGTCCTTCATCAAAGTCTAAAACTACACTAGGCTCTTGAATTTTAATAATCCTACCCCATATTTGCAGGTTTTCATGGATACAATTTGTGAAATCCCTTAATCTCTTCCATGTAAGGTGATGGAATTAGTTCCTATAGATTCATAATTAGATCCTATATCCAATACTCACAGGGGGTGAAATTTTAGATATAATTCAAGAGAAAGCACCCATAAGGTAAAAGTGTTCATTGATTTTGGTCATACCCATGCCTTGATTAATTGCAAATTAGCCAAACTTGTCAATATATTTATATATCCAACACCAAAATATAAATTAATGGTTGGAGATGGAGGTACCTTGAAATTTTCACGCAAGTGCCATAGTAATAAGATTAATGGGGGGTTATTTATTGGATAGTCCAATCATTTCAATTCAATTAGGTGGTTTTAATGTTTTACTGTTACTGTTTTACTAGGGGTTCAGTGACTCTTATTTTAAGGAACTTTTTATCAAATTATCCTCAGAATGAAAGGAAATTGAACTCAAAGGTATTCCATGGAAACCCCCTAAAGTGATAATCTCTAACATCATGACAAAATTTGTTAAAAAGGTGCGTCTTGTTGTAATGCACAATTATGCTCACTAGGTGTTCGAGAATCTATACCCTTTATTCCAATGGATCTCTAAGAAGTTATTAATGATCATTCTAAGGTATTTATAGATATGTTTAAAGTTATTCCACCTACTCTAGATTATGACCATGTTATTCACTTGCAACCATGAAGTGTACCACCTAACATCATACCCTATAGGTACCCATATGCACAAAAGATTGATATTGAGAATATTGTTCAAGAAATGTTATATGTAGGCATCATTAAACCTAGCCAAATTTATCTCTCTGCACCAGTGATGATGGTTCACAAAAAGGAAGGAGCATGGCATATGTGTCCATATTATAGAGAGCTTAATAAGATGACCATTAAAGATAAGATGACCAAGTTGGATCTTCATTCAAGATATTATCAAATCAAAATGAGGAAAGAAGGCATTTTGAAAGAATCCTTTAGAACACATGAATTTCATTATGAATTTTGTATGACGACATTTGGCCTTACCAATGCACCTTCCACATTTCAAATCTTGATGAATTCTATTTTTAAATCCTTCCTCAAAAATATTGTGTTAGTATTTTTTATGATATGTTAATCTATGGCGAATATTGGGAAGAGCATGTACAACATGCTGACATGGTATTTAAACTATTGGAGGAGCATCAACTTATCCCAATCCTTCTAAGTGTGCCTTTGGGGTTCAGTAAAATGAATATTTGGTTCATATTGTATCTCATGAAGGTTTCAAAGTAGAGCCTAACAAAATTAAATATATCATGGAATGGACAATTCCTAAAACTTTGAATAATATTATAAGATTTTTAGGATTGGTAGGCTACTACTAAAAGTTTGTCAAGAATTATGATAAAATATAAGAACCTATTAAATGGTTATTGAAAAACTAGGCATTCTTTGAACGACTCAAGAAGAAACCAAAGGTTTTGAAAAATTTAAAGTGGCTATGTGTAGAACTCCTATATTAGTCACACCTAACTTCACAAAAATATTTAGTGTGGAATGTGAAGCATCTAGGCATGTCATTGGTGTAGAGTTAATGCAAGACAGAAAACCAATTTCCTTTGAAAGTTTCCAACTTAAAGGGACAAAACTCACTCAAACCAATTTATGAAAAGGAAACATTGTTCATACTACAGGCAGTTAAGAAATGGTTCCCTCACCTAATAGAAAGACACTTCAAGATAAGAATAGATCATGATAGTCTTAAGTAATTCTTGGAACAATGATTATATTCATAAGACCAACAAAAATGGGTTATGGGATACAAATATGCTAGGTTATGACTTTGAAATTATCCAACAAGAGGAAAATAGAATGTGGTGTAAGATGCACCTCCAAGAAACAAGATGACACAGAGGGATTACTTTTTGTTATTTCCCTTATGAAATATAATTGGGTAGAAGAAGCAAGGGATGAATGGAAAAAGGATTAGTACGCATTTAATATAACTGAACAACTACAAGAGGACCCTAGTTCATTAGATTTTTTTTTGTGGAAGAATGATTAACACTATGGTTTAGGATTGCGTATATTTACATAAGGAATCTTAACTCAAACATAAGGTCCTTTTGAAATTCCACACTTATCCTATATGAGGGAATCAAAGGTTCATTAAAACTTACCACAAAATCAAGAAAGATAATTTTGGGGAAGATATTAAAAACAAATGTCCAAAATTTTGTGTTAAAATGTTTGGTTTTCCAATAGAATAAGGGAGAGAAAATCAAGACACAGAGTCTTCTACAACAATATCCCATACCAATTCAATGTTGGAAATATCTCTCAATGGATTTTATCAAGGGTCTACCAAAGTCAAAAGGAATTAATGTCATCATCATGTAGTAGTAGATCAACTCACAAAGTATGCTCATTTTTTCTATTTTCCCATCCTTTTAAATAAAGTGCAATAGATGCAGCATTCATGGAAACAATTCAAAATCTACATGGAATCCTTAAGATTATTGTAGAAGTGAGAGACATCTAATTTCCATTGGTAACTTTTGGAAGGAAATATTTTATTTTTCTCGCACTCAGTTAACTCACAACTCCTCTTACCATCACTAGTCCAATGGGAAAAATGAGATTGTGAATAAATGATTAGAAGGGTATCTCCATTGCTTTGCATATTATAAACAAACATGATGAGTCAAGTGTTTGGCCTTAGAAGTGTTGGATGTGTTTTAGTTTTTATAGGTTCCTAGAGAAAAGGGGGGGTCCAAGTGGGCATGATTAGCCTCCTAGATTGGGGGCATAGGGGGCCAACACTCCCCCCCTCCACCCCCGCCTCCATAAAAAAAATGGGTTTATTATCATCTATACATTTGAGATGTTTCTACCCCATGGTTTTATGGCCCATTGTAATTTAAGTCCAATCAATAAATTCAAGTTGTAATGATATTTGGGTTAAAGGATTAGGGTTTTAAATGCTATAATATTGCATAGTAAAGAAAATACAAAGAGATAGGGAGTGGAGAAAATCTCAAGAATGCTAGATTTTCCAATTTTGGGTCTCCAAGGAAAATATTTGTGTAATGTGTTTGTGAGCCATTGTTAATTATTGTGTTTTGGATTCCGTTTGGTATTGTTTTCCTTTACATAATTTTATCAAATTTATTGATATGGTATAGCGTGAGGATATTAGCTTCAACGGGATGAATTTTATGCTAAGGATTATCTCTAATACCAATCCCCCCTTTAAAATTGACTTGGAGTAATCACCAACCCCCATCGATGTTTTAACCAATGAATATTGCATGCCCCCCTATCATCTAAGTCAACATGAATTTACTAGTGAATTAGTAGGGGTTTCCTCCTTATCACCTAAGCCTACATGAATTTTCCAGTGAGTTACCATGGGTACACATACCTAGCAGGTCTTACAACTATATTCCCATTTACATGCAATAAATTTTCAACTCCATTATAATAAAAAAAATGTATCTTGCTCATGGTGTCTTGTGGTGACTTCACCATTACCATCCATTGTTGCATCCTCTCACTTCCCCATGCTCATCTTCTTATTCCTTGCCATTGCTCGTTATTTTCCATGCCCCTCATTCTTTCCATGCTTGTCTTCGCTACACCCTTTTCTACTACTAAATTGCAATGTTGTTTATGCTAATCTAAAACTCACCAACCAAGGGTTTCTTGTCTTTGTCTGCATTATAATATTTTCTTTGATATTCATGTGCAAATTTTTCAAATTAGTCAATTCTAACAAACTGTGCACACACATTGAGTTGAATGGGATCAATATGTTTCTTACTAAGTCCAAGAGTTTATAAAATATGCAAAGACACTTAGACCATATACCAAAAAATATCTCTTGAGTTTCCCTACATTGACATCATTGGCACATGTAGACCTTTTCATGCATCTTCATCTTGAAAGAGCCATCCACATCCTTTCCTTATGCACACATCTCTCCTCTACAACAAGATTCACACTGTTATTATAACCTCAATCCTGTAACTCACGAAACAAATCCATGTTCTTAGATCTGAGGCGCTCGTTCTCCTCATGTGAGGCTCTCTTCCTTTCAGTTGCATCCTCTAGTTCCTTCATGTGTGGGATCTCACCATGATCTATGACCCTTGTCTTCATTCATGTGGTTAGGGTTTCTTCCACCTTCACAACTTACCATGGGCTAGCTTCTTCAATCTCACTTATGGATTGTGATTCCACAACTGTGTCTATTTGCTTCCACGCAAGGCCCAACTTTTCTCTCATGCTTCTCAGATCATGGCTCATCTATTCATGAATATTTTCACAGCTCCAAAATGGTGTCTCTCTTTATATATCCACGTGGACTTATTCCTGTTTCTTTTTCCACACAGACTTAATTAATGGAATTTTCCTTTTTCCATGTGGGATTCTTTATTGATTCAATATTATATCCCATGGTCAACTGATTCCTTTGTAGGAGTGACATGTATTCCATGTGCGATAATTTATTCTTATACTTGGGGTTCTCTTTAGTGGGAAATTCCTCTACGAATCCATATTTCACTTAGAGCAGCGATCGTCCTCTCCACGGAATGCTATTTCACACGGCTAGGTTTTGTATCTACGACCAAGTGGACGACGTTCTCTTCTTCAGCTTTACAATTCAGTTTTTCTCTTACTCGTGGGTCAACCACATCCTACGACAGTTGCCCCATAGAATTCTACATATGCACAACTATGCAGATTCACTTCTTCTCATGCAATCAATCATTGTAACTCTTCCATTGTAGCCATGATATCCTCAATAATACAATAGAATATATAGTCTACACTCACTGTCCAGGAACAAGGATACACTGGAGTACATTTCCTTTCCATGATACATCTTCAATCCTCAACACAAACCCAAAAAAATGATCCCCCCTTGTGTTCACTAACTAGAAATTGAAACACCATGGCTCTTATACCATTTATTAAGTTTTAGAGAGAATACAATAATAATAAGAGAGAATAACCATAGAAACATAACAACATTGAATACACCATAATTTACCCTGGAAAATCCCATGAGGGGGAAAAAAGAAACAATGGAGAGCTTCATCATCCTTGGCCAAAACCGGCCAACTGGGCCAAGTGAGCTCACCCACTCACCTCAAGGACACATTACAATGGAATATGCCAATACCTTTATAGGATTCATTACATGCAATAGATTGGGACAATACCATGGGCTACAAAATACAGAGAGAGAGAGAGAGAGAGAGAGAGAGAGAGAGAGTATTAGACATGAAAGAGTGTGAAGTATTAAATGGGTTTAGAGAGAGAGATTGAGGGTTAGGGGTTTAAATAGAGAGAGAGAGAGAGAGAGAGAGAGAGAGAGGGAGATTGTGGGTTAGGGAGATACAAAGAGACAAAGATTGAGAAAGAGAGAAAGGGTTAGGAATTTAGAGAGAGAGAGAGAAAGAAAACAAGAGATTGGGGTTAGGGATTTAGAGAGAGAGAGAGAAATATATTGGGGGTTAGGGGTTTAGAGAGAGAGAGAGATATTGGGGGTTAAAGGTTTAGAAAGATAAAGATTGCGGGTTAGGGGCTTAGAGAGATAGTGATTTAGGGTTAAGGGTTTAGAGAGAGAGAGAAAGAGAGATATGGGGGTTAGGGGTTTAGAGAGAGAGAGATAGAGAGATTGTGGATTGGGGGTTGAGAGAGAGAGATATATTTGGGGTTATGGGTTTATAGTGAGTGAGAGAGAGCATGAGTGGGTGGCTAAGAGTGTGTGTGTGTGTGTATAGAGAGAGAGAGAGGTGGTCAGTGGTTTCAAGAGAGAGAGAGCGGGGAGGTGGTTGGTGGTAGGAGTAGGTGAGAGCCTGATAGAAAGAGATAGAGACCGATAAAAATAGATAGAGTGGGTGTTTAAGGGTAAGGGGGAGTAGGGGAAGAAGGATATATAGAGAGAGTGAGAGGGATGGAGAGATAGTTAGTGTTAGGGGGGAGAGGGAGAGACAGAGATAGGGGGGTAGAGGTATGGGGGTGAAGAGTGGGAGTTTGGGAGAGAGAGAGAGAGAGAGAGAGAGAGAGAGAGAGAGAGAGATCGGGGGGTGATGGTTAGTGGTAGGACTAGGGGGGAGAGGCATATAGTGAGTCAATGGTTAGGGGTAGGGGTCAGAGGGATATATATATATATATATATATATATATCATGCGAGAGAGATAGGGGGGTGGTTAGTGGTGTAGGAGAGAGAGAGAGAGAGAGAGAGAGAGAGAGAGAGAGAGAGAGAGGTTAGTGGTAGGGGGATTAGGAGAAAGAGGGGGGGTGTTTTATAGATAGAGGGAATGTTGGGTGATGGGTCAAGGGGACAAAGAGAGAGATAGGAAACTAGAAGAGGAGAGAGGGAGGGTAAGAGAAATAAAGAAAGGAGGGGGTTAGGGTTTAGGATAAGAGAGATATGGGGTGATTATGCTTTATGGTATAGGGAGAGATAGAGGGATTATACTTTATGGTATAGAGATATATGGAGGGTTGAGAGAGAGAGGGGGGGTGGGGTTATAAAGAGGCAGGGGGCGTGGGATTATATTGAGAAAGGGAGATATAGCTAGAAGGAGGGAGAAACAAATAAATAACATTAGTGTGCATGTACTATTAGTGCGTTATCAGTGTGTGTGTGTGCGCGCACGCTCTTAGTGCACACGTGTTAATAGTGTGTGTGCACTGTTAGTGTGCATGTGTTATTAATGCACACCCTCCAAAATTTAAATTTTTTTTGTGCATTTACCTTTTCCCATTCCATGTGTAATGACTTGGAAGGTTTGGCTCTAGGTTTGGATTACCAAACCTTATGCCTTGGACTGCATTATAGAAAAACACATCGTGTTCTATAACTTCATGTTTTTCAACCTTGAATCTGTATATGCTCCACTTGTCCACTACTAATGAAACTGCACACACTTATAGAATTCTTTGTGCAGATTCCAAATATCTATTTTTTGAATAAATTTGTTAGTATTTTCTATTTTGAATCATTTTTGTTTGCAATCATGTCATATTTACATAAAACATAGGTCATGTATTTCAGCTATAACATTTGACTGGCTCACCTATTTCAAAAACAGAAAAGAATCTGTGCAGACCTATGCATTAAAAAAATAGAGTAAATTGACTATGTTAAGACCATGATACCGGGGCCTAACGCTTGACCTTGTCATTTTAGGGCTTTGTTGATTCCTTAATTTTGAAAAAATATAAAATTAGCTTGGAAAATTTTGAAAAAATAGCATTGTACTAGAAACTCATGTTATCTACAACTCTACATAATTGTTTTTTACAAATTTGGGGAATTTACAAAAAAATAATATACCAATCTTAGAAGAACCTCATTTTGGGGGAAGTTATACCTATTTTCCATGTATAAAAGTTATATATTCTAGAAGGTTATCCGATTGTCTACGTTTCATCTTTTTACACCATATTATAAAAAGTTAATGGTCATATTTCTATTTTTCAGGAAGTCAAGAGTGCAACTAATGCCTCATAAGTGGGTATCGTTACCTTGCACAAGCTCCTTAACAACATTTTAGTTACTTTATGGTTATAAGGTGGTTGTGAGTAACTCTTGTATAAATATAATATTTGTGAATATGAAATGAGAACTTCCGTCATTTTGGTCTTCTTGGTTTTTTTGCTTATCTAATGTATATCATCACATAAGTCAAACGTCTTAAGAAACTGCTCACACAAATAAACCATAGATCAACACCCATTTTTTACATGGTTAAAATTCTTAGAGAGGGAAACAATCCTACATGGGTAAAACCCTTAGAGAGAGAAATAGTCCACTACCCTAACCAAATAGCTACTTAAAGCAACATATTAATGCAAAAGGAAAAATAATTTACAAATGACCCTACTTGTTGTTTAAATAGAAAACATAAAAATCTAGAACATATAGAGTACAAATGCATATTAATATATACTAAAAAAACATGCTTTAACTAAAAACACAATTGACCAAATTTATCTTATCTAACTCCTAATGTTTAAATATGTTAACATCCCCATTTTTTATTAACTAGTAAAATAAACATTACATTGATCCGCAAACAACTTTCTATTTTCACAAGATTCCAATATTGAACTTTCTATTTTCACAGGATTCCAATATTGAATTTTGGCGAGGAACTCATTTAAATTCTTTTCTTGTATATATTTTAAGGACAATTTATTTGTTTTTATCTCTTTCATATGTAATAGTTCATATGTAATAGTAGAGATTTATAGCATAGAAAAATGTTTTAAAAAGTATTTACCGTGCACAGTGTGTATACGACATCCAACAATTATTGGTCAAAGAGTTGACATGCTATTTGTAAACAAAGTAAAATTCAGGATTTTGTAAACAAAAACCTGTCACCTTGGATCTACGGTGCGAAATCTATGTCACCTTGTCTGCAGTGCCAAATCTTTCGTCTCCAAGCTTGTTATCATTATAGAATTGTTTCTATTGCAATGATCAATAATATAATGTTGAACACTATTTGTTTTCTTCGTTATGCATGACCTCTACAATCAAAATTCCTAGCCATATCTGAAACTATGGCTCGCCTCTCACAATATTTTGTATGCGATATCTCTAAAATAATTTTGATAATTAAGGTATGTGATCTCTTGAATATATTTGTGAGAATTATGGTTATGAGAGGTTTGACTGAATTTTTAAGCATTTTTATGAACTTAGAATTGGATAACTTTCAGAGATATCATTATATACGGTTTAAAATCTTGATAGAGAGAAACTCTGATCTTATTTAATTGAAAATAGATTTTTGTGTAAGCCTCATGAAGAAATTATATTAGTGTACAAAAATAGTAAATACAAGCACATGAGTAGCAGGTGTTTTATCAGCCCATCCTGACTGTTCATAGATCTAGAGCTGTTAAATCTGAAACAAAATTACCTAGTCTATGCATGGAGCATCATTCTAAACCTGTCAATTTTCATCTTCCATGGACCAAAAAACTATCATGCAAGATTATGCCTGAGTACGTTTTCAAAATAAACAGATTGTCCAAATGGCCTCTATGGGCATGAAAGTCTAACAAAAAGACTATTAGCTCCATAGACTAGGATTTCTCTGATACTATAAACAACAAAAAACATAGAGAAAAACACAGAGTTGACTCTGCACTTAGGTATTCTTCAGCATCTTCGGGCTTCTCTTCCACGTTGTCCATGGCCGCTTTGACTGGGTGTGATTTTCTTCCTTTTACCATCGCTGGTGGAGGCAATATTACTTTTATCCAGGGCCATCCTTGTCATTTTGACCTTCTTGAGTCTTCACTGGTTTGGAGATCAGTGAGGGACTTGGAGAGGAGGAGGAGTGGATAAGTTGAAGCTAAAGAAGGGGAAGGTGTAGAATTAAATTGTCTCTGCTAACATCATGAGTCTGCAAAAGAACCTGAGCCTATGGGAAGGAACCATTCCTCTTCCCAGTCGTCCAAGAGGTTTCTCATATGGGTAGGAATAAACTCCCATAACCTCTCTCAAGAGAGTCTCTGGTTTCTATGCAGCGGGAGCACCCTCTATTAGAAAGTTATCTTTGCTTTAAAAATATATATTACCACCAAAAAGGTTATTTTAATATATATATATATATATATATATATGATATAAAAAGCTATACCAAAAAGGTTATTTATATATATATGTGTGTGTGTGTGTGTGTGTGTGGGACGGAGCATTCAACGAATAATTCCCTGTGGTTTAGCCCTTCGGGAGCACAGGGAGGGACTAGAAGGTTCCACTTCTCCCCCAGACCCGACCCGATCACTAAGGTCGGTACCATGAATTGGGAAACAATTTACCAAGAAAATTGGGTGAAGCCATGAATGTAGTCACATTTTTTTCCATATGATCATATTGTTGATTAAAATATTCAATATTATACAATTCCCTTCACTAGTTGTGACACTTTCAATGAACAATTTGTCTTCTTGTGCCTCCAGTCCTAGCAAGCATCCCATGACTTTGGGAAACAATTTAATAATCAAATTGGGTGAATCCATGAAGCTTAGTGACTTTTTTTGGAAAGCTAGGAACATGAATATGGCCTATGCAAACCCTCGTTTGAGGTTTCACCTTGATCGAGGTTTTAACCATGCATCAAAAGTTTTAGAGAAAAATCAACTCTTTATGTCAAAATACTTGGATCATAGATTTTGAAATTATACTTTGATTGCGGTTATTTAGAGTCCTTCATCAAAGTCTAAACCTCGTCCAAGTTCTTGAATGTTAATAATCCTACCCCACTTTTGTAGGTTTTCATGGAGTTGCAACATATAGTTAGTGAAATCCCTTTCTCTCTTCCATGGAAGGTGACAAAATTAGTTCCTCATATAGCCAAGTACACTACAATTAATATTAAATGTTTCTAACTACTCACTTTGCATAGGTCGCTACACTACAATTAATATTTAATGTTTTCGTCTACTCACTTTGTATAGGTAGCTAACTACATGTGATATTTTTAATGAATAATTTGTCCTTTTATGCATCCAAGCCTAGCAACGGTCCCATGACTTTGGGAAACAATTTAACAAGTATATTGGATGAGTCCATGAAGCTTAGTCACATTTTTTCCACATGATGATATTACTGATTAACTACTCACTTTGTATACGTAGCTACACTACATGCCACATTTTTAATGAATAATTTGTCCTTTTATGCATCCAAGCCTAGCATGGGTACCATGACTTTGGGAAACAATTTAACAAGTATATTGGATGAGTCCATGAAGCTTAGTCACGTTTTTTCCACATGATGATATTACTGATAAAATATTCAATATTATATAATTTCCATTCACTACATGTCTTTCAATGACCAGTTGTCTTTCCACATGATGATAATGTTGATTAAAATATTCAATATTATACAATTTCCCTTCACTACATATGACACTTTCAATGAACAATTATCTTTCCACGTGATGATATTATTGATTAAAATATTCAATATTATACAATGTCCCTTCACTTAATGTGACACTTTCAATGAACAATTGTCTTATGCCTCCAAGCCTAGCAAGGGTACCATGAATTAGGAAACAATTTAACAAGCAAATTGGGTGAAGCCAGGAAGCTTAATCACATTTTTTTCCATATGATGATATTGTTGATCAAAATATTCAATATTATACAATTCCCTTCACTAGTTGTGACACTTTCAATGAAAAATGCGTCTTCTCGTGCCTCCAGTCCTAGCAAGCATCCCATGACTTTGGGAAACAATTTAATAATCAAATTGGGTGAATCCATGAAGCTTAGTGACTTTTTTTGGAAATCCGGGAACATGAATATGGCCTATGCAAACCCTCGTTTGAGGTTTCACCTTCATCAAGGTTTTAAGCATGCATCAAGAGTTTTAGAGAAAAAAAAATCTTTATTTCAAAACACTTGTATGAGAGATTTTGAAATTATACTTCGATTGTGGTTATTTAGAGTCCTTCATCAAAGTCTAAACCTCATCCAGGTTCTTGAATGTTAATAATCCTACCCCACTTTTGTAGGTTTTGATGGAGTTGCAACATATAGTTAGTGAAATCCCTTTATCTCTTCCATGGAAGGTGACAAAATTAGTTCCTCATATAGCCAAGTACACTATAATTAATATTAAATGTTTCTAACTACTCGCATTGTATAGGTAGATACACTACAATTAATATTTAATGTTTTCGACTACTCACTTTGTATAGGCAGCTACACTACATGTGCTATTTTTAATGAATAATTTGTCCTTTTATGCATCCAATCCTAGCAAGGGTCCCATGACTTTGGGAAACAATTTAACAAATATATTGGATGAGTCCATGAAGCTTAGTCGCATTTTTTCCACATGATGATATTACTGATTAACTACTCACTTTGTATAGGTAGCTACACTACATATCACATTTTTAATGAATAACTTGTCCTTTTATGCATCCAAGCCTAGCAAGGGTCCCATGACTTTGGGAAACAATTTAACAAGTATATTAGATGAGTCCATGAATCTTAGTCACGTTTTTTCCACATGATATTACTGATTAAAATATTCAATATTATACAATTTCCCTTCACTACATGTGACACTTTCAATGACCAATTGTCTTTCCACATGGTGATAATGTTGATTAAAATATTCAATATTATACAATTTCCCTTCACTACATATGACACTTTCAATCAACAATTATCTTTCCACGTGATGATATTATTGATTAAAATATTCAATATTATACAATGTCCCTTCACTTCATGTGACACTTTCAATGAACAATTGTCTTATGCCTCCAATCCTAGAAAGGGTACCATGAATTGGGAAACAATTTAACAAGCAAATTGGGTGAAGCCATGAAGCGTAGTCACATTTTTTTCCATATGATCATATTGTTGATTAAAATATTTAATATTATACGATTCCCTTCACTAGTTGTGACACTTTCAATGAACAATTTGTCTTGTTGTGCCTCCATTCCTAGCAAGCATCCCATGACTTTGGGAAACAATTTAATAATCAAATTGGGTGAATCCATGAAGCTTAGTGAATTTTTTTGGCAAGCTAGGAACATTAATATGGCCTATGCAAACCCTCGTTTGAGGTTTCACCTTGATCAAGGTTTTAAGCATGCATCAAGAGTTTTAGAGAAAAATCAACTCTTTATGTCAAAATAATTGGATAAGAGATTTTGAAATTATACTTAGATTGTGGTTATTTAGAGTCCTTGATCAAATTCTAAACCTCGTACAGGTTCTTGAATGTTAATAATCCTACCCCACTTTTGTAGGTTTTCATGGAGTTGCAACATATAGTTAGTGAAATCCCTTTCTCTCTTCCATGGAAGGTGACAGAATTAGTTCCTATAGATTTCCCATTAAATCCTATATCCAATACTCATAGGGGATGAAATTTTAGAGATAATTCAAGAGCAATTACTATAAGGTAAAGGTGTTGATTGATTTTGATAGTACCCATAACTTGATTAATTGCAAATTATCCAAAATTCTCAATTTCTTTGTATATCCAACACCAAAATTGCGAGTAATGGTTGGAGATGGAGGTACCACGAATTTTTCAGGGAAGTGCCATATTATTAATCTTACTATGGGGGGTATTTATTGGATAGTCCAATGATTTCAATCCAAATAGATGGTGTTAATGTATTTTTTTTTGTAACTAGGGGAATTAGAACCTGGAGATTGGGCTGGTACTCGCGTGACACGGGGTCCAGGGATCCAATCCCGCTACCACTATACCTCCAGGTGCCCCACACACCTTACAAGCATGGGACACAGGTAAAGTTGGGTGTGATTTGAACTTGTGGCCTCCATTTACAACTGTGACTTCATAACAACTGAATCACCAATGATCCACACCCGTGTGGGCATATGGTGTTAATGTCTTACTAGGGGTCCAATGGCTCTTAATTTTTATGAACTTTTCATGAAATTCTCCTTAGAAAGAAAGTAAATTAAACTCATATGTATTAGAGGAAAACTCTCTAAAGTGATAATCTCTAATAGCAAGAAAAATTGCTTAAAAAGGGACATCATGGTGTAATGCACAATTGTGCTCGCTAGATCTTCAAGAATATATACCCTTTATTTTAATGGATCTCTAAGAATTTATTAACAATCATTCTAAGGTGTTTAGAGATATTTCTAAATTTATTCCACCTACGCTAGATCATGACCATGTTATTCACTTGCAACCAGGAAGTGTACCACCTAACACCATACCCTATAGGTACCCATATGGACAAAAGAGTGGTATTGAGAATATTGTTCAAGAAATATTATATGTAGGAATAATTAAACCTATCCACAGTGCTCTCTCTACACTAGTGGTGATGGTTTACAAAAAGGAAAGATCATGTCATGTGTATCCATATTACAGAGAGCTCAATACGATAACCATTAAAGATAAGTTTCTTATGCATGTCATTGATGAACTATAGATGATTTACAACAAAAAATTTCTTTACCAAGTTGGATCTTTAATCGAGATATTATCAAATTGGAATGAGGAAAGAAGGAATTTTGAAAGCATCCTTTAGAACACATGAAGGTCATTATGAATTTTTTATGATTCCATTTGGCCTTACCAATGCACCTTCTACATTTCAAAGCTTGATGAATTCTATTTTTAAATCCTTCCTCAAAAATATTGTGTTATTATTTTAAATGATATACTATTCTATAGAAATTCGTGGGAAGAGCATGTACACCGTGTTGACATGGTCTAAAAGTATTGGAGGAGCACTAACTATATGCCAAGCCTTATAAGTGTTCCTTTGGGGTTTAAGAAGGGGAATATTTAGGTTATATTGTATCTCATGAAGGTGTCAAAGTAGACCCTAGAAAAATTAAAGATATCATGGAATGGCCAATTCCTAAACCTTTGAATAATATTAGAGGATTTTTAGGATTGACAGGCTACTACCAAAAGTTTGTCATGAATTATGATAAAATAGAAGCACCTCTAAAAGGGTTATTAAAAAATTAGGCATTCTCTTAGACTCAACAAGAAACCAAAGATTTTCAAAAACTTAAAGTGGCTATGTGTACAACTCCTATATTAGCCACACCTAAGTTCACAAAAATATTTAGTGTGGAATGTGTTTCCTTAGGGCATGTCATTGTGTTAGGATATCTCATCATTCACTTGTGTACTTTGCATGCATTTTGCATGCATCCCAGTCATCAGTATGGTACCTCCAGCACCTAGTCCTTAGTCTCCCAACACTCGGGAACTACTTTCCACTCAATTTAAGCCCTCCTAGCCTATCATGCACCCAATTTTCACCTTCCACTGAAGAAGGGCGCCTTTCTCACCTACCAGTCCAGTTACACTTCAGTTATCACTCCGATTAACCCATAACTGATGTTATCACTCCGATTGACCTCCAATGAGACATGACTGACAGTTCTGAGTGCAGTTAACTCCTCATGCACCCTCCACTGAGCCCCCATCCCTATATTAGTGCCACTTACCATCAGTTACACTTATTACACTAAGTTAGACTCAGTTAGACACCTGTTTAACAGTTACTTGTGCATTGATGATCACCACTGATTGATGATGAGGACTCATAGTTGGAGCCAAGCTATGCCATCAATTAATTCAAATGACCTCCTTAGGCAATTCGAATTGCTCACTCATTGTGACAGTATTGTATTGTATTTTCACCCATTTTGGGATTATAGAGCACTGATGCCTAATTTTGCACAGTTTACACCATATTTTCTGAGTTTCATCTATTGTGATTGATTTACTTGTTCATTAGATATTCTGTGACAAATTTTACATGGTATCAGAGCCATTGCAGGGACAAGATATCTTTTCTACAGGTGTTCTACAAGAAGATTTGAGTGAATTTGCTCAAAATTACTGAAGTTTTGGCATGAAATATCTCATGTGCATGCAAAGCAGAAAAATACACTCCAATCCACTCCAGGAGCTTGAGTTTTCCACATAATTCTTGGATTTGATACATTGGACCCATTCAACTTGTTTGATCTCCAATCCTAGGTGTGATGCAACTCTAAAATGGTGGATTGTTCGACCTTACTGTTCTTGTTTTGATTGTGATTTGCAGGTTAATCATCTACATCATTTGCATTCGCTCTCTTGTGTTTGACAAGTTCTTCTACATCAAGTGCACTCGCTATTTGAGATGGAATACTCTTCTTCCAAGCCAGTTCTTACTCCCTTCAATTATTTTGAATGGAAAGATGATATGGAGATTATATTATGCTCAAAAGGGGTTTATAGAGTCACTGTTGGCCTCGAATTGGAGCCAAGCACATTGTCGAAAAGAACCAAACACTGCAATAAGCTTGATGAAGCTTATGGTCTCCTTTGCCTCTCTATTTCCAAAGATCTTCATTTCCATCTCAGCGGATTGAAGACTCCAAAAGCAATATGGGATCAACTTGACACACTTTTTGGCAAGCAAGATGAGCTTAGGGATTTTCAATTAGAGAATGAATTGATTGCTCTTAGTCCTGAGAATTTTGAGACCATCAATGAGTTTTTCACAAGATTCAAGCACTTGACATTGCAGTTGAAGAACAATGGTGTTGTGAAAGAGGATAAGAAAACGATCCTGTCCATTCTCACAAATCTTTGGAAAGATTACTCGTTATTTGTCTCTACTTTCAATTCCAGTCGGCTAACTACCCCAAATTGGAAAACGCCTACCTTGAATGCCTTCGTTGAGTCCGTCACAAAAGAGCATGATAAGTTGATTCAAATGGGGTCCATAAACTCCAAAGATTCAACCCTCTTTTCTCAAGGACCCAAGAATTTGAATGGTAAAGGAAAGCAAAAGAAAGAGAATCCCAAATTTGAGCCTACCAAGCAAAGAGACAAAGGAAAGCAACCGGAAGCACCATCAGGTTCGAGAAACAAGCAGAAGGGTAAAGAGGGAAAGGAAAAATATAAATGTACCTATTGCAACCGTGGCTTTCATCTTGAAATTTCATGCATGAAGAAAACAATAGATCAAATGGCCCTCCTTTTGGAAAAGAACAACATATGTCTTCCCGACGGTGCACAAAAGAAGGATAGGAATGATGATCATGAAAGAGGTCAAGCACTCATGGAAACTGTTTCGAAACCCACCACTCTACTAATAGATTCTGGTGCCTCGAATCATATGGCTGCAAATATTGACTCCTTCTCTTCATTCAATCCAAACAAATCCATCCCCATCCATTTGGGAGATGACTCAAAAATTTCTTCGAAGGGCAAAGGTACCATCCATGTAGAGCATGGAAGCTTCCAGAATGTTATCTATGTGCCTTCCTTGGCTTCAAATCTACTTTCTGTGTATCAAATGACACACACTGGTGAACCGAATCAAGTTACATTCAGCCCTAACAATATCGAGATTTCTGATATCAAAAGTGGAAGACTTATTGCAGTTGGAAAGGCAAACCACACTGCAAAATACTATGAGTTTTCTCACTTTGTGCCGCTTGAAAATCCCACTGCTCTCCTCACTCATGGAAACGAGGTTAGTAAGATTTGGCATGAAAGGTTTGGACACCTTAAGTACAATTATTTTCTGTTGCTACAACAGAAATCCATGGTAGATGGTCTTCCACAACTCCATTCCACGAAGGGAATTTGCCCCGGTTGCATTGTTGGGAAGCACCCCGAGCACAGGTTTGACCGCGGCAAAGCTAGTAGAGCTTCCACCATTCTGGGCCTCATACATTCGGATATTAGTGGTACGCTGCCAAATATGTCCATGAATGGTTCAAGATATGTTTTGACATTCATCGACGACTTCTCCCGCTTTACTTGGGTATTTTTTCTCAAAAACAAGTCAAAAGTGCTTGGAAAATTCAAGGATTTTAAGGCTTCTGTTGAGACCTCCACTAAGAGCAAGATCAAAGCTCTCAGATATGATAATGGCAGAGAATATATCAAGACTGAGTTGCTGCAACTTTTTGCCGAAAGCGGAATTCAGATCCAACATACAGTTCCCTACACACTCCAGCAGAACGGTTTAGTGGAAAGGAAGAATCGGTCACTGAAAGAGATGGCTACCTGCATACTTGATTCAAAAGATTTGGCTACAAATATTTGGGCTGAAGCCATTAATGTTGCTGCATATATTCAGAACCAAGTTCCACATTCATCCGTGAAAGGTAAAACTCCCTTCGAAGCATTCTTTGGTTGCAAACTGAATGTGTCCAATTTGAGCGTTTTTGGCTCCACTACATGGGCTAGAATTCCTTTTGATAAGAGAAAGTATTTGGATCCACAAAGTATTGAATGTATCTTGATAGGATATGGGGAAGAATCAAAAGCATATAAAATCATGAATATCAGATCCAAAAAGGTATTCATAGAGCGAAGTGTGAAGTTTGAAGAACCGCTGCCAGATATGAAACTAGTTGAAGAAAACACTGCCGATCTGCACCCTCCACAAGAAGAAGATTCAAGTGATTATGAAGAAAGCATTGGATCTGATTTATCTGATATTATATCATACTTTGATGGCCCTAACATATCAGGTTTGGAATCAGACCATAATGATCCTCCTCAGTTACCAAAGTGGGCCCAAAACACTCTACAATCTGTTGCTCCAAACATTGGAAATCCTGCTGATCCAAGGAGAACAAGAGAATAATATCAAAGAGCAGGTATGGATCTTTCTTTTTCTGATCCATTATTATCTGAGAAATTTTATTTGATTATTGGTTCAGATCCCAAATCATACTATCATGCCCACCGAGATCCACGATGGCAAACCACCATGGATGAAGAGTACAGTTCTCTTCAAAAGAACAATACATGGGAGCTAGTTTCTCTTCCACCTGGAATAAAATTAGTTCAATGCAAGTGGATCTACCGAAAAAATGTTGCTGCTGATGGCTCTATCAGAAAATACAAAGCTAGGTTGGTGGCAAAAGGTTTCTCCCAAGTCTAAGGTGTGGACTACACTGAGACTTTTGCACCGGTTGCAAAGATGGATTCCATCCGCCTAGTTTTGGCCATTGCCACATCCAAGCACTAGGAAGTGCACCACATGGATGTGAAGAGTGATTTCCTACATGGAAACCTTGATGAAGAGGTATATATGAAACAACCAGAAGGATACATATCAGATCCATCATTAGTTTGCAAATTGAAGAAATCTTTGTATGGATTGAAACAGACCCCAAGAGCTTGGTACGCAAAGACGGACTCCTTCCTTCTTTCTCAGAATTTCAAAAGATGCAAATCTTATCCTAATGTGTACCTATATCAAGTTAAAGGTAATTTGTTGATTGTTGTTTTATATTGTGATGATCTCTCATTACTGGTAGCACTCTCCTTACAATTAACAAGCTGAAAACCGCTTTAAATCTAGCTTTTGATATGAGCGATTTGGGCTTGCTTAAGCAATTTTTGGGCTTGGAGATAGCTCAAAATTTTGATGGGATAACATTATCTCAGCAAAAGTATGATAAAGAGCTGATATTAAAGTTTAATATGGAAGAATGTAAGGCTGCTCCATTCCCATTCCTCTCAGGAATCAGTCTTGAAGAGGGAAACACTACAATGATTGTAGATTGCACTATGTATCGACAGTTGATTGGTTCACTTCTTTACTTGACACACTCAAGACTTGATATATCCTATGCTGTGAGTGATGTATCAAGGTATATGCAACAGACCCATGAGCTTCATTGGCGGGAAACCAAGCGGATCTTGCAGTATGTGCAAGGTACAAAACATTTTGGCATACATTATGCTGCAGATTCCGAGCTAGATTTCATTGGTTTTACTGATTTAGATTGGGCAGGTGATAGCATAGATGAGAAGTCCAATTCTAGATATGTTTTCATGATTGGAAATGGGCCTATTTGCTGGTCAAGCAAAAAGCAGGCAGCCATTGCACTTTCTTCAGCATAGGTAGAGTATCGAGGGGCAGTCAATGCCTGCGTTCAGGCAATTTGGTTGCAGGGTATTCTTTCCGAGTTTGATTTTGGTAGCACTACTTCGACTATCCTATTTTGTGACAATCAAAGTGCTATTAATATCTCCACCGATCCAGTGCAACGGAGGAGGACCAAACACATTGAGATTCATATGCACTACATTCGAGAGTTGGTGCATGATCGCACCATCATTCTGCAATATTGCCCTACCGATGAGCAAATTGCAGACATCTTCACTAAGAGCTTCACTGAGAAGAAGTTCTCTTACCTCCGTTCACTGTTGGGGGTGAGTTCCATCATGGTGGAGACATATTAGATCCATTTTTATGTTTAGCTTAAGGGGGGGCTTTCTTCCCACTGGGTTTTCCCTCTTTCCTCATTTAGCTCCTTTCAACATTTTTTGGATTATTGTATTGGGGTGACCTTTGGTCTCAGTAACTAGGGCCCTACATTTTATTTTTTACATCATAGTATAGCTTGAGGGGGGGGGTGTTAGGATATCTCATCATTTACTTATGTACTTTGCATGCATGCATTGCATGCATTCGCATGCTTCCCAGTCATAAGTATGGTACCTCCAGCACCTAGTCCTTAGTCTCCCAGCACTCGGGAGCTACTTTCCACTTAGTTTAATCCCTCCTATCCTGTCATGTGCCCAGTTCTCACCTTCCACTGAAGAAGGGCACCTTTCTCACCTACCAGTCCAGTTACACTTCAGTTATCACTCTGATTTACCTCTGATTGACCCATAACTGATGTTATCACTGTGATTGACCTCCGATGAGACATGACTGATAGTTCTGAGTGCAGTTAACTCCTCATGTGCCCTCCACTGAGCCTCCATCCCTATATTAGTGCCACTTACCATCAATTACACTTATTAGACTCAGTTAGACTCAGTTTGACACCTGTTTGACAGTGACTTGTGCATTGATGACCACCACTGATTGATGATGAGGACTTCTAGTTGGAGCCAAGCTATGCCATTCAGTTAATTCGAATGACCTCCTTAGGAAATTCGAATTGCTCACTCATTGTGACAGTATTGTATTGTATTTTCACCCATTTTGGGATTATAGAGCACCGATGCATGCTTTTGCACATTTGACACCATATTTTTTGAGTTTCATCTATTGTGGTTGATTTACTTGTTCATTAGATCTGTTGTGACTAATTTTACACATCGGTGTAGTGTTAATGCAAGAAGGAAAGTACCTTTCCTTTGAAAGTTTCCAACTTAAAGGAACAAAAATCACTCAAGCCAATTTATGAAAAGGAAATTTTGTTTATACTGCATGCAGTTAAGAAATGGCAGCCTCACTTAATAGGAAGACACTTCAAGGGAAGAAACTATCATGATAGTCTTAATTACTTCTTGGAACAATGATTATATTAAAGAGAGCAACAAAAATGGGTTATGGGTTACAAATATACTAGGTTATGACTTTAAAATTATATATACAAAAAAGGAAAATAGAATGTGGTGGAAGATGCACCTTCAAGAAAGAAGATGACATGGAGGGATTACTTTATGGTATTTCCGTTATGCAACCTAACTGGGTAAAAGAAGCAATGGAAGAATGGAAAAAGGATCAGTAGGACTTTAAGTTAATTAAACAACTACAAGAGGACCCTGGTTCATTAGAATTTTTTTGTGGAAGAATGATTCACTATGGTATAGGATCGCCTATATTTATGTAAGAGATTTTAACTCAAACATAAAGGGCCTTTTGGAATTTTGAACTTCTCTTATAGGAGGGCATTCAAGGTTCTTGAAAACTTACCACAAAATCAAGAAGTATTTTTTTGAGGATGATATTAAAATGGATTTCCAAAATTTTGTGGAAAAATGATGGGTTTGCAAAAGAATAAGGGAGAGAAAATAAAGATGCAGAGTCTTTTACAACTATTTTTCATACCAAGTCATTTTTGGCAATTAGTATCAATGGATTTTATCACAAGCCTACCAAAGTGAATCAAATTGGGTGAATCCATGAATCTTAGTGAGCCGTTTTGGAAATCTAGGAACATGAATATTGACTATGCAAACCCTCGTTTGAGGTTCACCTTGATCGAGGTTTTAAGTAATCATCAAGAGTGTTAGAGAAAAAATCAACTCTTTATGTCAAAAATACTTGGATCACAGATTTCAAAATTATACTTCAATTGGATTTGTTTAGAGTCCTTCATCAAAGTCTAAACCTCAACTAGGCTCTTGAATTTTAATAATCCTACCCCATATTTCCAAGTTTTCATGGAGTTGCAACATACAATTTGTGAAATCCCTTAATCTCTTCTGTGGAAGGTGATGAAATTAGTTCCTATAGATTCATAATTAAATCCTATATCCAATACTCATAGAGGCTGAAATTTTAGATATAATTCAGGAGCAAGAACCCATAAGGTAAAAAGTGTTCATTGATTTTGGTAGTACCCATACCTTGATTAATTGCAAATTAGCCAAACTTATCAATTTATTTATATATCCAACACCAAAATATAAAGTAATGGTTGGAGATGGAGGTACCATGATTTTTTCACGAAAGTGCCATAGTATTAAGATTAATAGGGGGTTTATTTATTGGATATTCCAATCATTTAAGTCCAAATAGGTGGTGTTAATATTTTAAGAGGGGTCCAATGGCTCTTAATTTTCATGAATTTTTCATGAAATCCTCCTTAGAATGAAGGGAAATTGAACTCAAATGTATTCCATGGAAATTCTCTAAAGTGATAATCTCTAACAGCATGACAAAATTTCATAAAAAGGTACGTCTTGTTGTAATGCACAATTATGCTCACTAGGTGTTCAAGAATCTATACCCTTTATTCCAGTGGATCTCCAAGAAGTTATTAACAATCATTCTAAGGTATTTAGAGATATTTCTAAAGGTATTCTACCTACTCTAGATCATGACCATGTTATTCACTTGCAACCATGAAGTGTACCACCTAACATTATACCCTATAGGTACCCATATGGACAAAAGATTGATATTGAGAATATTGTTCAAGAAATGTTATATGCAGACATCATTAAACCTAGCCAAATTTATCTCTCCGCACCAATGATGATGGTTCACAAATAGGAAGGATCATGGCATATGTGTCCATATTATAGAGAGCTTAATAAGATCACCATCAAAGATAAGTTTCTTATTCTTTTCATTGATGAATTATTAGATGATTTATAAGGAGAAATTTTCTTTACCAAGTTGGATATTCATTCAAGATGTTATCAAATCAAAATGAGGAAAGGAGGCATTTTGAAAGAATCCTTTAGAACACATGAAGGTCATTATGAATTTTGTATGACGCCATTTGGCCTTACCAATGCACCTTCCACATTTCAAATCTTGATGAATTCTATTTTTAAATCCTTCCTCAAAAATATTGTGTTAGTATTTTTTATTATATGCTAATCTATAGAAAATCTTGGGAAGAGCAAGTACAAAATGTTGGCATGGTCTTAAAACTATTGGAGGAGCACCAAATTATGCCAATCCCTCTAAGTGTGCCTTTGGGGTTTAGGAAGTTGAATATTTGGTTCATATTGTAATTCATGAAGGTTTCAAAGTAGAGCCTAACAAAATTAAAGATATCATGGAATGGCCAATTCCTAAAACTTTGAAGAATCTTAGAGGATTTTTAGGATTGATTGGCTACTAGTGAAAGTTTGTCAAGAATTATGATCAAATAGAAGAACCTCTCAAATGGTTATTGAAAAACTAGGCATTCTCTTAGACTCGAGAAGAAATTGAAGGTTTTGAAAAAATTAAGGTGGCCTTGTGTAGAACTCCTATATTAGCCACACCTAACTTCACAAAAATATTTAGTGTGGAATGTGAAGCCTCAAGGCATGTCATTGGTGAAGAGTTAATGCAAGAAGTTAAATTTGTTTCCTTTGAAAGTTTCCAACTTAAAGGAAAAAAACTCACTCAAACCAATTTATGAAAAGGAGACATTGTTCATACTACTTACAATTATGAAATGGTTCACTCACCTAATAGGAAGACATTTCAAGGTAAGAACGGATCATGATAGTCTTAAGTAATTCTTGGAACAATGATTATATTCAAAAGGGCAACAAAAGTGGGTTATGGTATGGAAAGATGCTAGGTTATGAAATTTAAATTATTTGCAAAACAAGACAATAGAATGTGGTGGAAGATGCACCTCCAAGAAACAAGATAACACAGAGGGATCACTTTGTGTTATTTCCCTTATGAAATCTAACTGGGTGAAAGAAGAAAGGGAGGAATGGAAAAAGGATGATTAGGATTTTAAGATAATTCAAAAACTAGAAGAGGACCCTAGTTCATTAGATAATTTTCTTTGGAAGAATGATTAACTCTGTGGTATAGGATCACCTATATTTTTGTAAGAATTCTTCACTCAAACATAAGGTCCTTTTGAAATTCCACACTTATCCTATACGAGGGAATTAAAGGTTCTTGGAAACTTACCACAAATCAAGAAGGATATTCTTGGGGAAGATATTAAAAACAGATGTCCAAAATTTTGTGGAAAAATGTTTAGTTTGCCAATATAATAAGGGAGAGAAAATCAAGACATGGTGTCTTCTACAACTATTTTCCATACCAATTCAGTGTTGTAAATAGGTCTAAGTGGATTTTATTGCAGGTATACCAATTTTAAAAGGAATTAATTTCATCATAATTTATTAGTGTATCTACTCACAAAGTATGCCCATTTCTGTTATTTTTCCCGTCATTTTACATAAAGTACAATAGTTGGAGCATTGATGGAAACAATTCAAAATCGACATGGAATCCTGAAGATTATTGTAAGTGACAGACATCTAATTTTCATTAGTAAAATTTGGATTTTTTTTTTTTTTTTTTTGGCACTCAATTAGCTCACAACAACACTTACCATCATCAATCCAATGGGAAAAGTGAGATTGTGAATAAATGACTAGATGGGCATATTCATTGCTTTGCTTCTAATAAACAAACACAATGAGTCAAGTGGTTGGCCTTAGAAGTGTTGGATGTGTTGTAGTATTTATAGGTTCCTAGAGAAAGGGGGGTCCAAGGGGGTTGATTATACCCCTAGCTAGGGGGCACAAGGGGCCAACACCCCCCACCCCTCTAGAAAAATGGGTCGATTTTTCGTCTATACCTTTGAGACATTTCTGCCCTATGGTTTTGTATCCCATTGTAAGCTAATTCCAATCAAGAAATTTAGGTTGTAATATTATATCGGTTAAAGTACTAGGGTTTAGATGCTATAATATGCATAGTAAACAAAATACAATGATATAGGGAGTGGAGAAACTCTCAAGAATACTAGTTTTTCTAATTTTGGGTTTCCAGGGTAAATCTTTGTGTAATGTGTGTGTGATCCATCGTTAATTATTGTGTTTGAAATTATGTTTGATATTTTTTTTCTTTACACAATTTTATCAAATTTCTTTATCTGGTATTAGCATGAGGATATTAGCTTCAAGGGGACACCTTTGTTTCAATGGATTAGCTCTGATACCAATCCCCCCTTTAAAATTGACATGGAGTAATCACCAACCTCCCTCAAAGTTTTAACTATGGAATTTCACATACCCCCCTATCAGCTAGGTCAACATGAATTTATCGATGAGTTACCAAGGTTTCCCTCCCTATCACCTAGGTCTACATGACTTTACCATTGTTAAAAATCAAATTAACACCTTTAACAAGTGAACACGGAAGCACATTTTACCATTCGCCCGCAACATGAAGACTAAAAATGTGGTACAATTGAGAGCTTCAATCTCTCATCTGACCATCTCTTCTGCAAAGGAAGAAGTTTGTGAAGAAAAATATTTCCCTAAAGAGACCAAGTCTAGGACCACTCAAAGGGCCAAAACCCAACTTCTACAACTCTTGGAGTGGAAAGAATACATCAAAGGTGTATTAATTGTCCTAAAAATCTTGGAAATTAATGTCAAAAAACTGAAAATAATGGAAAAGTGATTTTTTGAGTGAAAATATTCAAAAAACAAGAAAAGGTATTATCCCACATTGAAACTTGAATCATGAATTTCCATTTCCCAATGCTATAAAAGACGAGCATTTGGGGCATGGTAAGATATAGAAACCAAGAGTAAAGGCATGCTGGAAGGATTTTAAGGTTGGAAAGCTCATCTTCAACAAACCTCTTGAAGGATCAAAGTCAAGGATGGAGAAGTTTGGCTCAAAGAAAAGGAGGAAGGATTCACCTCAAGCAACAATGTTGTAAGTATTTATTTTCCTCAATTCAATATGATGCAATTCATCCCCCCCCAAAAAAATTTGTGTTTGAATTTAGGTTTTAGATCTAGTTTTGAATTCAAGTGTGTCAAATAGATTTCAAGTTTTGCAAAGTTTTTCAAGTTCTTAGAGATAGAAGCTAGAGGTAAGAACTTAGCAAGCTACTGCAAATGGAGTTCTAAAGGCCATAGATGCTCAAGCAAGGGGATCTTCTTCAAGTCGCTAGATTCAAGAGGTATTCTACTCTCTTCCTCCCTTCTATTTTCTTGAAAATTAATTAGAAATATCAAAGGAATGAATGAGTATTGCAAGTATTTCTATCATTGAATCTCACCAAGTTCATAGTAATATAGTTAATTAGTGTATACACATCCCTACTACTATTGCTGTCAACAAATTGGCGACTCCGCTGGGGAGAATTTGAAAATTTCTTCAAAATTTTGGTGTTTCAACCTTAAATATCTAATTAAATATTTCCATAAAACTCTTATAGGACCTGTGTACCAAGTTTAAATACCCTTAGAAGCTCAAAAATGACCTTAATAAATAGTAAAAAAATACAAAATCATGAAAATTGGGCTTGGCTCTCCATGTTTCTTGATCTTGAAATGTTGGCGCACTCTGTTTGTGCACACGGAGAACCATCCTTAGGGTGACACACCCTGTCAGTATGAAAAGTACACCACTGACTCACCCTACCTGTGTACAAAGTGCGTCAGCCTCAGAAAGCCGCACAGCTCTGCATTTTTCACTTGCGTAGTTCGTGGGTTTTGAATTTGTGGAGCTAGTTTCCCCACTTTTGTTTGTTTTTTTGTGATTTGTTTGCATAGATTGGCTTAGGAATCCATTAACTTAGATTTTGGACCTTAAATGGACCCTAATTAGCTAATATTTGGAATATTTTTAAAGATTTTTAAAGCTTTTTGGTTCAAATTTGCAAAAATTGTCAAAACTAGTTGTGAGATTTTATTGTTTTAGGGCCACTTTTAGGCATAATATTTTGCTTGTATACAAAGATTATTGTAAAGATCATTTGTTAGATTTCTTATATATTGTAGATATTGTAAAGACTTATATTGTAGAGACTACTAGTGAGAAAAGAATTTTCATTGCAAGGAACAACTGGCATGACAAATATATTATGTGTGTATAAAGGCTCACGTACTTCAACAGCCTTCACACCACAACTAAGAATCATCAAAGTAATCAACTCAGAACAACGTAAAGAATTCATTTTAAAAGCTAAATTCAGTTTCACATTCAATTGTAACTCACAAACAATTATTTTTGTAAGTTCTCCTGCATTTTTTGTACTTGTATCTATTTTCTTGTAAGTGTCAAAATTTAAAGAAAGTTGAGTTGCATTGTACTTGGGTGCGTCCTAGGCTAAGACCAACACCCTTGGTTTTATGAGTTAGAGTTTTGGTTGTTGATTTTTTTTTGTAGAAGGGTAGAGTTGCAAGAAGCCCTCAGTTTGAACCTACCTGCATGAGGAGGCCTAAAAAAATACTCATAATGTCTCAATCTGAAGAAATATTAGAGTTAATGAACACTCTAATACTTACTATTGTGGATGAATCAATCACAATTAACAAATAAACTCTCCAAACTATTATTCTCATTTGTTGGATTCAAAAACCAAATAGGACAATGTACAATAAAGGAATCGACATTCTAAACTATTGTTTGTTTAGAACAACCCTCTCTTTGAATATGAAGATGATTTCTATCAGCTTCTAGTGCATGACTAAGATAGTAAAATAATGTCAAAAGATGAATCCCCTCATGTTCAACATAATCTTTCCAACTCCATCATCAGACCTTGGGAAGAACTTAGGATCAATAAACACAAAACATGCATTAGATATGATAAGGATGTGACCTTTCATATTCCAGATATTCCATACCATTCTAGTTTTAGAGTTCTCGATTTCTTCAAGATGAATCATCTTTACCTATTCTAGATTAACATAAGTGCCAACATTGTTAGCGAATTGGGCGCATGGAAGAACAATGCTTCGATCTCCATCTTTGTCAGCAGTTCTTGAAGCATAATCATTCTTCAAATAGATGTTCGACATTGAAGAAACCTCATTCATATCATAGAACTAAGTCTGGAGTTCTGACACAACATATAATATAATTATTTTTTACTTCTCATCTTGTACCTGATAGGGGAGAACATCATGAATTGATAGTTAGGATTCAATTTTTGAAGCCTTATCAATATGACAAGAAGCAGTTGTGGCCTTCTTCAAGTGAGTTGGAACAAGTGATCCTAAGCCACAACGAAATTTGGATGTTAGATACAGAGTTGTAGCCAAAAGATAGAAAGAGATCCATGCTCTAGAGAAGTGATGAGTTTGTGGTATTCTGTGTCTAGTTTTGACACTCATAATCACCATAAGATTTTTCACTCCTCACTTTGATCCTAACAAGGGGAATGGTAGATCGTCAGAAAAAAGTGAGTGAGAACAAGTGAGCCTAAACCAGAGTTAGAGTCATGTTCCATTGAACTCCATAGTTTGTGTCAATTAAAACCACCCATTTAGTAGAAGACTTCAGCTTCTGCTAGACATCATATGGTGGTCCCCAAACCACCATTTTCTAGAGGAACCACTAATCCTTCGTGATAAGTTCCAGAGAGAACCTCTAAATGAGAACCAGAGTTTTCGCCAAGTTCAAGAGTTTGTGATCAACATTAAACCACCCACTTAGTAGAAGACATAAGCTTATGCTCGCCCTTTTGGTTTGTGGTCAGCCGAAACCACCAATTTAGTGAGCACTTGTACTTTGCAGAAGATGTTAGATTCTACTAGCTTGCTTGGCAAATTCAGATTGTCAAGTTGGGGATGTTCAGTCTTTGGAAACTGTCCACTTCTAGTTATTCAGATCTATTTTCTTGAATTCATATACACCCCTTCAGATTAAGGAAGGGTTTGTTTGAACCTAATCTGTCAAGGTTATGCGAAGAAAATGAACAATCATCAAGAAGTCCAAGAGAAGTCTTGAGAATATGAACCCAAGGATCCTCTCATATATTAATATATACTTTTGCTAATAAGAAAATGTGATTTTCCCGTCCATCTTTTAGTATTTGTTGTGTAATTGTCTATTTTCCCTATTAAGCACCTTACAACAAGCAATACTAAAACAATTACATATTAGAAGGTTCGTCTCTTTCTTGAAATCGGTGAGAGTGTCCCTTTCTCAATTTGACAAGTAAAAAGAGTTGTAGCCCAATGTTCTTAATGTATACATCGTATTCAAATAATGTTCTTATTGTATACATCGTATTCAAACAAGTATACTTTAACACGTGTGTTTAATTGTTGTGTAATTATTTTCAAAAAAACTTCAAAACAATTGATAACTAATGGTTTACATTGTACATTTCAATTGTGTAATTATTTTCAAATAACTTTTTTACCATGTATATATATATATATGAATGGGTATTGTGTCTGAATTGAAAATGCATTGAATTCAAATATGAATAAACATAGATCTATCTTAACTCTATTAAGCCTTAAGAATGATCAAATCTATTGAGATGCAACTTCATTTTAGAATTCTTAACTTGAGGAAATGTTTGCACCTCAAGCCTGATATAGTCCCTCTCTAGACTTGATAGATCCAGAGTTAAGATGAATCTATGCTGGTCACATGGTCACATCAAAACAATGTTGCTTAAAAATAAAAATTACCACATTGAAATTATCTCATCCAAAAAATGAATGCATGAAAGACAAAATAGGTAAATAGACAAAAGTTGCATTAATTAATTAATTATGAAGTAAAATACTTTCAATTTACCCGATTATTGATTACTTTGCAATTATCACAAAACTAATATCTAACTTATGGTTCTATTATTAACTTAACAATACATAATCCTATATATTTTCTATCACAATCATTCATGTGCCAACTATTACAATTTGGAATCCTACAAACAGATTCATTGATTATGAAATAAAATAGTTAACCTTAATTGGTAATGATTATGTTTTGAATATGTCTCTCTTATAGAACAAATCAAGGAAATACTAACTAATACACAAAGGTTTAGTTGTCTTTATAACTATTTATTAAAATATTTATTTAAAATGTGAGGATGCATGAATGAAATTGAAATTGAAATTCTATGTATATTTTTATAAATGTATTTTACAATTTAGCCAAAACGTGACACATCTCATCCACTTTGGGTTGTAAAAAACTCCTCTTAACACAACAAGGATATCCATTTAAACAAAAAATAGAAGTTTTGTAATTATTTATATAATGATTACATTCATATATGATATTTTATTGATATATGATGTTAATTATAAATTGCAAAGAATTATGAATTTGGTCCAACATAAAATTTAGAGAAACATTAGTAAACAAATTATTGGAAAAAAACAATAATATGTAATATTTAGTTCACAATAATATGTCCCCTTCGTGAGACTGCCACGGGCGTCACAGGTGCAATTCTTTTAATGAATTGCAATGGAGCTTTATCAGTGGTAAATGAAATTTCAGTAATAGGGCGAGGATCTAGAGTACTAAGAATAATTCCCTTCACATAAATACTTTATTATCTTTCCTGGTTCTTTTTATCCTCTGTTCTTTATTATTTTAACAGATAGGACCTTATGCTTCCTTGGAGTCAATATCATTAATGTTCTTGAGATTTAAAAGCGATTTAAAAGCGGTTTTTTGAAAGTGAGAGTCATAGTTTCGAAAACAACTTTTCATCCTTCGTAATTCATCTATTTAAGCGTTATGACGTATCTCCTTGGTAAAAAAACTACAAAGTAGATGCACACCCACTACTTTGAAACATTTGGTAGAATTTATGAGTTAGATGATCATTTTTATAAAAGGATTATTTATATGTTGGAAATAATTTTAAGATGTATAAATATTAGGTATATTAAATTTAATATTAAATATTTTTATAAAAAGATTAAAAGTAATATGTGTAACATTTTTAATAAGATATTTTAGTTATTTTTGAGAAAATAAATAAATAATACATCAAACCCATTTTACAAAAAAAAATAAAAAATTAAAGAATCACAGAAAAAGTGTTTCAAGCCAGTACCATTTCAACATCCTGGAATCCATATATCCTAAGATTTACAGTGAACTGAACTGAGGTATTCTACTCTACTCTGCCGAAACTGAGCTCTGCGTATTCTCGCGAAACCAAGCTATGCATACTGGACATCTGAGTTTATGACAAACTACACATAGCAATGCCTCTGCAACATTACCATCACCATCACGATCAGCACCACCGCATCTTGAGGTGACGATCTCGCGAGAAATAACAACACATGGAGAAGAATCAACTACTGAATAGGCAGCAGCTAATGGATGTCTCATAATGAGCTTAGGATGCAAAGTAAAATGTTGATTTATGATTCGTACAAAATTAGGGTTATTCTGGTAATCCATCACTTTCACCAATATTTGACGATATGACAAATTCCCATTCCAAAAAAATTGCATGGTTAGCACATTTCCATCGAGACGACTCCATTACTTTATCACTCGCACCCAAACAACATAGACGTTTTCCTCCATTCTGATCCTAGCATTCATTTTGCCATTATAATTACTTACATGATCACGCCATTCATAGTCTTCAGCCAGTCGGATATCGTTTATATCTGCGTTCTCCCATATAGTTTCCAACTGCCAGTGAATTCCCTCCACTTCACTGAAATATCTAAATCCCATGCCCGAGATCAATTGACAATCAAAGCCTTCCCTGGTTCTCCTAAGGTTGGTATGTTATTTTTTTAAGAAAATATAATGAATATGTTTGAGTTAGTTCCCTGGTTCGGTATGCAAATGGTGGAATTTTGTGAAAAAATTATATATAGTCGTAGATAACAGGCCATTCTAGTGCAGCGCTATTTTTCAATATTTATTTATATTAATTTTAATTTTGTTTTAATTAAGGAAGTCAACTTGCCCTAGAATGACTAGGTCGAGCGTTAGTCCACAACATCATGGTCTTAACATAATCAATGAATTTTTTTTTAGGATGTAGGTCTTTGTGTGTACTTGTGTGGGTTCTTTTCCATTTTCAAAATAGGTGAGCCAATCAAAGTTATAGACGAAAGAAATAACCTACTTTTTGTGTAAGATTGACGTTAGTGTAATTGAAATTAATTAAAAAATAGGAACAAATAATAGATTTAAAAAAAAATTACATATTTGGAATCTGCACACACAGTTCTACAAGTGTGTGCAATTTCATTAGCAGTGGACTAGTGTAGCATACGCAGAATCATGCTCGAAACAGAAGAAGTTATAGAATAAGATGTATTTTGTTATAACACAGTGTTTGGCAACCCGAACCTAAAACCATAGCAGCCAAGTCATCCACCATGTTGGTGGGAAAGGAATTACCCGCCAAAACTTAAAAATTTAAATGGCGCATGCATTTTGATTTAAATGTGCGTACGCACTAATAGTGCGTACGTGCTATTTAGTAAAATCGGACCAAACCATAGCTCAAGCACATATGCATCCATACAAAAATCCTATTGAATGGATGAAGATGATGATGATGATGATGTTGATGATGAAGATGATGACCAAGATGATGATGATGATGATGATGATGATGATGATGATGACCAAGATGATGATGAGGAGGAGGAGGATGAGGATGAGGATGATGATGAGGAAGTGGGTGATAACGATGATCATCATCAGCATCAGCATCATCATCTTCATCTTCGTACTCATCTTCAACATCATCCATCATCTTCATCATCATCATCTTCGTCATCATCATCATTGATAATGATGATGATGATGATGATGATGTTGATGATGAAGGTGATGGCCAAGATGATGATGATGAGGAGGAGGAGAATGGGGATGATGATGAGGAAGTGGGTGATAATGATGATGATGATGATGGAGATGATGATGATGATGAGGATGATGACGATGATGATGATGAGGAGGAGGAGGAGGAGGAGGATGATCATATTCGTCAACATCAGCATCATCATCTTCATCTTCGTACTCATATTCATCATCATCCATCATCATCATCATCTTCGTCATCATCATCATTATCAATGATGATGATGAAGAAGATGATGATGAAGAAGATGATGATGACGAAGATGATGATGATGATGTTGATGATGATGATGTTGATGATGAAGATGATGACCAAGGTGATGATGATGAGGATGAGGATGAGGATGGTGATGAGGAAGTGGGTGATAACAATGATGATGGTGATGGCAATGATGAGGATGATGATGATGATGCTGATGATGATGAAGATGATTATGATGATGATGAGGAGGAGGAGGATCATATTCGCGATCATCAACATCATCATCTTCATCTTTGTACTCATCTTCATCATCATCCATCATATTCATCATCATCATCATCATCATCATCTTCATCATCATCATCATCATCATCATCATTATCATCATCATCTTTGTCATCATCATCATTATCAATGATGATGATGAAGAAGATGATGATGATGATGATGATGATGATGAAGATGATGATGATGATGTTGATGATGATGATGATGATGACGATGATGATGATGATGAGGATGAGGATGATGATAATGAGGAGGAAGTGGGTCATAACGATGATGATGATGATGGAGATGATGATGATTATGATGAGGATGATGATGATGATGAGGATGATGATGACGCTGATGAGGATGATGATGACGAAGACGATTATGATGATGATGAGGAGGAGGAGGAGGAGGAGGAGGATGATCATATTCGTCATCATTAGCATCATCATCTTCATATTTGTACTCATCTTCATCATCATCCATCATCTTCATCATCATCTTCATCATCATCTTCATCATCATCATCATCTTTGTCATCATCATCATTATCAATGATGAAGATGATGAGGAGGAGGAGGAGGAGGAGGATGATGATGATGATGATGAGGATGATGACGATGACGAGGATGATGATGATGATGCTGATGATGACAAAGATGATTATGATGATGAGGAGGAGGAGGAGGAGGATGATCATATTCGTCATAATCAACATCATCATCTTCATCTTCGTACTAATATTCATCATCATCGTCATCTTCATCATCATCATCATCGTCATCATCTTCGTCATCATAATCATCTTCTTCATAAGATAATGATGATGAAGATGATGATGATGATGTTGATGATGATGATGACGCTGATGATGATGTTGATGATGAAGATGATGGCCAAGATGATGATGATGAGGATGGGGGTGATGATGAGGAAGTGGGAGATAACGATGAGGATGATGACGGATATGATGATGACGACGAGGATGATGACGATGATGAGGATGAAGATGATGAGGATGATGAAGAATATGATCATCTTCTTCATCATCTTCATTGATAATGATGATGATGATGAGGATGATGACGAGGATGAGGATGAGGATGATGAGGATGATGATGATGATGATGTTGACGATGAGGAAGATGATTATGATGATGATGAGGAGGAGGAAGATGATGATGATCATATTCGTCATCATCAGCATCAACATATTCATCTTCGTACTCATCTTCATCATCATCCTTAATCTTCATCATCATCTTCGTCATCATCATCATTATCAATGATGATGATGAAGAAGATGATGATGATGAAGTTGATGATGATGATGATGAAGTTGATGATGATGATGATGATGATGATGAAGATGTTGATTATGATGACAATGATGAAGAAGATGATGAGGATGAGGATGATGGTGAGGATGATGATGATGATGATGAAGATGATGATGACGACGAATGTGATGTTGACGATGAAGATGATGATGATGATGATCATACTGATGATGGTGATGACGATTACGATGACGATGACGATGATGATCATGTTCATGATGATGATGATGATGATGATGATGATCATCATCATCATCTTGTTTAAGGTATGCAATGTAGCCTAATCATGGTATATGTATCCTTGTACATTTGCTAGAGATACCCCACAAGGGTTATGTGTGGTGGTTTGAAGATGCATTCAACATCGTATCCTAAGAAGCTTCTTGAGTTGTAGGTGTTTTTCATGGTGCTTGAGCCCAAGAAGGTTCATTTAAGGCATGAGAAGCTTCTTGTTGTCCATATACCTTGGTCATACCTCGAGACCCATTTTTGGTTCATAACTAACCTATTCATCGTACACATAACACACTTGAAGTTGACTAATACCCTATAGATTTCATATGTGGTGGTCCAGGGACTCATTCATGGTGTTTGTTCCGAAGAAGCAAGAGTTAGTGTTGGAGGCTCTTTTTTCCCTCCACTAGCCATGGTTAAGGAGCCAAGATAAATCCTTGATGTCCAAGACATTTTAATGGTAGCAATATTCAATCATATGCAAAAGGCTCCTTGTAGAGGGATAGTGTCACGGATTCTATGTGTTATTGATGACGCTTGAGGTCTATAATTTTCAATTAAGGGCCAAGTGGAATTCATTTGAGCTCAACATGCTTCAATAAGATCTTGAGGAACCTATTTTCATTCTTCGATGATGTTCAATGCTTTTCAACATATCCATGGTCTTGCATGGTAGGCTGAGGATGCATTCATGGCATTTGATCTTTACAAAATATGTTTTTTGTCAAAATGAAATTCAAATTGCCTCTTTGATGAGTCCTCCTCTACAAGAATTCATTTATTGCATGAATGTCACAGACTCACGAAAACTCTAAACAACACTCAATGGCATGCAACTACAAATAATGGCATGCAACTATAACCACAAACCAAGCAGAGGTTGATTTTATGCATTGATATAGAGAGATGGCAGTATGCACACAATATGGAGAAACAATGAGTTAGAAAAAACATTTGGACCTAAGTACCACAATGGTTATTAATAAAATTAAAAAAAACAATTTTTGGCTCAGGAATTGTCTTCAATTTGATGGGTGGCATGATCATGATCATGTAACCTCCCTCCATCCTTCCAAACATATGTGGTTTATCACCACTTTTCTCTTCGACACTCGCCATCAAAATACGTATAAAAATAACATGTCTTTACATCCTCTTCCATTTAAATCCTCATCGCATATTCATAAATAAGGATTATTATGCATGCACATCCTCACCTTAGAATATCAATTGGGTCAAGGCACATAGACAACCATAAATTATCAAATGTGTAAAGACTCAAAGAGTAAGCCCTTCCAATAAAAATTAAGACCCACCCTTCAAACTTCATCACCGAGTCCAATTTATGCAAATATGTTCGAAGTGGGGGAAGGTTTGGCATTAAATGGTGTAAACGTTATACAGGGGCGCATGCACATGTTTTAGCGTGTGAGCGCTAGTGATGTGTATGCTCTAAAAACATGCATGCACACGTTTAAGCATGCGTGCGCGTGCTTGTTACTAGTTTAAAAAAATAGAGTTCTTTGTTTTCCGAGAATTCTACCAAAAAACACGGGTTTCATTTCTTCTACGGGTTTCAAGCTCTTACAGGTTTCTTATTGGCTCACACTCATTGATATTTTGGAAACTCATTGATCTATTGGACACAAAATCACCCTTGGAATCTAACAAACATCTTCAGTGGTCTTGGAATCTAGTGTATACATTCAAGCTACCAGTTTCCATTGCAAGTGGAGATCATTTCTATAGAGGTATGGTGAATTGTAAAAAATTCTTTTCATTCACAAGATTTGAGATTCTCCCGTGCCTTTTTGTTTTTATCATATGCCTATAGTAATATCCATGCATAGACAACAATGAATTTGACAGAAGAATTCCCAAGTTCACATCTAAAAAAACTCATATGAACACTAGACAAGATGAAGTATGCAACCTCCTCATTGTGTAATTAGTTCCCAAGTTAATTTTGTTCTTTTCACCTCATATTATGCTAGCAAAAAATATTGCACACTCACTAAAGATGACTAAAAATATCACTTCACTCATCCACAAAACCTCAATTCTCTCATCTCTTATTCAATACCATTGTATGGTTGGAGGATATCTGTAAGTATATGCACCTTTCCTTTCTCTATGAATCCAAATATGATAATATTCATCCATATTTACCGTCCTTAAAATATCCCCTCACCTTTAATAATGATTTTTTTTCCAAAAACAAAGACTTTCCCACTTCATGCTCTATCCAACATGATCATTGTTGGTATAGTCCCTAGTTCCCCACTTTCCAACACCTCCATACCCTATATATTGCACATTGAAAGGTCAAATTATATTCCCCCTAATCACCCTTCCCAAGACCATGATCCTTGTTAGAAACCTTTGCATCCTCATTAAGGTTTTGCACAATACAAAGTATACATTCATTCTATTGTGATGCATTGTTGAATTCAACCATGGGTATTTTAAACTCAAAATCACATTCTATCATCTCACGGTTTATAGATAAGGAAATAGTTTGTTGTTGTTTCTTCAACTCCTTAAGGTGTTATATAACCTAGTAATTTATGATGGTAAAGGACATTTCCTCAAATGGAAGGATATACCATTCCACTATGAAGACAAAGCAATCAAACTAGGTGCAAAATTTAGAATTGATAACATTAAGGGAGAGCAAAAAATGAAACTAATTAAGGTGAAAAATATGATGTAAACCAATAAGAATTCCTTGGGGGAATTTGCAACCTCCTCATTGTGTAATTAGTAAACTTATTCTCTTTACCTTATTTGATATAGAAAAAGTATCAAACTATTCCCAAGGCATCTCTAGCCATCTCTGTTGTAGGGTGTTACTACCATAATTTTTATGAATTCATGGCTAGGCAAGACACTAGTTTCTCCACTCTACACTTGACCAACCATCATCTATATTGATTGGAATTGTAAGGGATAATGATGTTTATTCAAACACAAATGAACCAACATAGTCTGTAGTTGTATGTGTTAATTTGTAAAGTGGTAAGTTATGTTGGAATGTGTCAATTTCATTGTATAATGGCACTAATATATTATTTGTTGTTTCTTTTGCAGGGGTAGGCATGATACTTGTGTTAAAGAGACTTTTGGAGATGGGAAACTCACGCAATGCAACAAAAAAATATAGAAGGAATCTTCCCATTGAAAAGGTTAATGACTTAAGAGAAAGGGCCAGGTTGGGAATGGAAAGATTGAGACATGGTCCTATCATTGCCCCAGATCCTGCCATTGATCCTAACATAGTTGTTGACATGACAAACTCTTGTTCAGAACCACAGGTAAAGCAGTCACGTCCAACGGACCCAACTCAAATTCCAACATCAACACAATCTCCAACCAACAATCCATCAACGAGTCATGCTGAAGTTCCTCATGACATAGGAATATTGGGAGATGTTGCATGTGTAGAGATGGACATACAAGCAGTGCTTAATTTGAAATCTCCCCAAGAAGACCACAACCATGTCGACCACACTCCCATTATGGCCCAAACCGTGAATGAAGAACCACAACAAAAAAGATCTGGTATTCATGTCTCATGTCCACCCTCCTTACCTCGACTGTCCAATGCAAGAAGAAGAACTCCTAGACGTATTCATGTGGATGAAAGTGCTATGTCGGGGCTTGAAGGCAAGTTTCCAAAACGCACTATCAAATGGTAATGCAACAAAATTGTCAAAGAATATTTTTAATCCAAAGGTGATGCAGGTAAATGTCAATTATTGCTATGTTTGTTAAAGTCACGTTGTTTAGCTATTGTTAGGAGAATTTTGGGCATAAAGATGGTTAAAAGTTCAGAGGCTAGCAGTCATATTGTTAGAAATATCCAATTTGCATTTAATGCGATTGGGAAGACGTCTCGTACAAAAGATCTTTGTGCACCTCGTTGTGTTTTAGCAAAATCAATTGTAAGCAAGTCCACAAGGCAACGTCGCTTGCTATCACACACTTCTCACATACTCAAATTAAATAGAAAAACTGTTAAAAAGTACTATGTTATAAGAGAAAATATTGACACTCCGGGTGGAAACGATTGTTGGGTTTTTGTTGGTAGGTTTCCTCGTGTAGATAGGAAGCTAATTGATGCTGTTAAGGAGTTAATACAAAATTTTTGGCATGATCATACTAGAACTTCATCAAACCAAAGAGACGTGCTAAAGCTAAGAAAAGGTTCTACTGAACGTGAAACCCATGTTAAACACTTCCTTGACACCACACATACTGAACTCTATGAGAGATTCAGGAATGAGCACACACAATTGAACTTGGGCCAAAGGTCCTTTGAGAAATGCAAACCATGGTACGTTCGTATATGCATTGATTGGAACACCTGTTGTTGTAGATACCACGTAGAATATGAATATTATTATGACACATATAAACATATATTTTGTGATTTGCATACTAACATTATCCAGGGCTGCAATGGATCCATACTACCACCAAATGCATCAAGAGACTTTATCCACAACATCATGTGTCCAAGGCCGAAAGGACAAAAATATTATGAAAAATCGTGTCTATATGGGACATGTTCTAGGTGCAGTGGGTTTTCTCTTTTGAACCGTTGCATCCATGAAAGCAAGGAACACGAACTTGTTAGGATGGGCATGGAGATGCAGAGCTTCAAGTACGTAACCTATCAATTAGACAATGCCAGGGAAAGTAAAAAGATTGCATTAGTGAAGTCACAGGTACAAATGAATATTGCATATTTTTCATATTACATGTTCAATTTATGACATATAGATTTTTCCAGATGCCACATTGTAATATTTCCCTTGTTTTCATGGTAACAGGTACCGGTATGTGACTTCTTGACGGAGTTCTATGAGAAAAAAAATCAGTATGTTCAACATGTGCATGTAGCGCAATGGCAAGATGAGCAGTATAGAAAATGGAGGGACACATTTCCTGTTGGAACCATTGTGTCAGTTGTGGATTTTGCAGAAAATTACACCCTTCAGCCACAAAATGAAATCCAGAGTCAATACTACCATTCAGACCAAGTCAGCATCATGGCACATATTATGTAGAGGCATGGGCCAGAGAGCAGCAATGACAAGAGGATAATACTGAAGGAGACAAAATTTTACATAAGTGATGATAGAACCCATGATCTGCATTATGTGCAACATTGTTTTCGAATTTTCTATGATCAGTTGAAGGAGAGATATATACAGATGGGTCAGCATTGGATATGGTCGGATGGTTGTGCGGACCAGTTCAAAAATTCCTGAGTATTCCAATGGATGAGTATTTTGCATAAGACTTATAATGTGCCGCATATCTAGAATTATTTTGAGACTGGGCACGGTAAAGGAAAGCATGATGGGGTCGGTGCATGCATCAATACCGCACTACGAAGGGAAGAGATGAGGTTTGACAGGGAACCTCATATCCTAGATGCAGAATCCATAGTTCAATGGTGCTCTATAACAATGTCAGACCGAGCAAGAGATCAACAAACATCATTAGTGGCAGGATATGTGGTAAGAAATTTTTGGCGGGTGGTTGACATAGACCGATCACGTTCCTATAGTTGCGGCATAGTACAAGGAACACGTGGATTTCATTCAGTTCGAAGCTCAAACAACCCCTTATTTGAAATATGGATGAGAAAGCTTGCATGCTTTTGCAGCCCTTGCAGCAGTGGCGAATGGGATGAATGCGAATGCATGGAATGGGTTGATGAATGGGATCGTGTGTCACTTGTAGTAGACCAATGTGCAGTTGTTGAAACAACCCAGTTAGAGGAGGGCCAGTCAGTGATTTCAACAAAATACAACCATATCTCCGATCTTGTACAACCAGGACACATATACGTAGTTGTTGCCCCAAAAGGCAATGAATGGGGCACAAATTATTGGTTGGCACGGTGCATCCAAGGTAAGCAAACCCTCTACGCATCATTAATCGACGATGAAGGCATTGAATTTCCTATTGGATTGATGGTGGTTAAGGGGGAATATCTTACACTAGATGGGAAGTCAAGAAAGACTAGTGGGCATGTATTCATGGATTACAGACCAAGTTCAGTGGTGTATCACTTCACAAACTTGATCATTGGCATAAACATCCATCTTCAAACAATGTCAAGCAAGAGCTCAACCAAGGTACGCTACTACCTGCCTCATTCAGAGCACGAGAGATTGATGAAGACAATTAGCAACAGAGAGGATCCAGATGGATTTATTGAATGAGGCCAGCCAACTTTACATAAGAGAAATAATTGCATCAAAGAATTTTATGTTCTACATCGAGGTATGTGTAGTTTTATGTTATTTTGTTGGTACATGCATTTTTTGTTGATACATACATACATACATACATACATACATACATACATATCTTTTCCATACATACATGCATACATACATAGAGATACATAGATACATAGAGATACATCCATATGCCATGTCATCATTTCACCCTTTGTTATTCATGTTTAGAAACCTAATCTATCCCTAGAAGCACTAATATAACCCTACAAACCTAATCTAGCCCTAGAAATCCTAGAAAGCTACACTAACCGTAGAAACACTAATATAACACTAGAAAACTAATCTAGAATACTATAAACCTAATCTAGTCCTAGAAACCTATACTAGGCCTAGAAACACTAATCTAACCTAAACTAGCCCTACCACTTCTCTCATTTGGTATGAGAGAAGTTGCTTTAGACCTACCTCACTCATGTCAATGCTTGAGTTTTTGGAGGCCTACCTCCCACCCCACATGTCCTCTTCAACATTTTTTGTTCTCTTGGTTGTGTGCCCACCCAAACTTTTTTCATGCTTTGGGTACCTTGAGGTATATCCCCAACCCAAAAAAATCTTATATTATGATGATTATGTTGGTTATTGGCTTCACCCAACAAAATTATATTTAACAATACACATATTCATGGATTTGGTTCCCCATGCTTAATGCTCACCAAAATCTAGCTAGATTTTGGGCTTTTGCCCTTATCCAAGCATCGTGTCATCAACCTAGGGTTTCCCCTAATATATTCTAACTAGATACTAGAATCTCCTTGACCAAATTTGATGGAAAAATGCATAGAGATCTTCTAGACTCTTAGATATGTATCCTAGCAATTTATTTTAAAACATGCTCATTTATGGTTGGAGATTGATGCTTGATTCCTATAGATAACCACTTAGAGGGACTTGTCATCATCATCATCAACATCATCACACCATCACCATCATCATCAATGTCTTCATCATCGTCACCATCTTCATCATCATCACCATCTTCATCAACATCTTCATCATCATCACCATCTTCATCATCATTGTCATCTCTAGGATCCTCATCAACATCTCCATCATCATCATCTTCTTTGTCGTCATCATTATCATCTTCATCACCATGACCATCATCATCAACGTCTTCATCATCATCACCATCTTCATCATCATTGTCATCTCTAGGCTCCTCATCAACATCTCCATCATCATCTTCTTCTTCATCATCACCATCACCATCACCATCACCATCACCATCACCATCACCATCAACGTCTTCATCATCATCACCATCATCATTATCATGAACATCTTCATCATCATTATCATCTCTAGGCTCCTCATCAACATCTCCATCATCACATCTTCTTCGTCATCATCATCATCATCTTCATCACCATCACCATTATCATCAATGTCTTCATCATCATCACCATCTTCATCATCATTGGCATCTCTAGGCTCCTCATCAACATCTCCATGATCATCATCATCATCATCTTCATCACCATAACCATCACCATCACCATCATCATCAACATCACCATCACCATCTCCATCATCATCAACATCTCCATCATCATCATCTTCTTCCTCATCAACATCAACATCATCATCATCATCATTATCTTCATCACCATCACCATCACCATCACCATCACCATCACCTTCACCATCACCCTCATCATCAACGTCTTCATCATCAACACAATCATCATCATCATGAACATCTTCATCATCATTGTCATCTCTAGGTTCCTCATCAACATGTCCATCATCACATCTTCTTCATTGTCATCATCTTCATCTTCATCACTATCACCATCATCATCAACGTCTTCATCATCATCACCATCTTCATCATCATCATTAACTCTAACTCTAACCCTAATTCAATTTCCTTCTATAACTCTAAACCTAACCCTCACCCAAACCCTAGCACTAAACCATCTTCTTCATCATCACCATCACCATCACCATCATCATCAACGTCATCATCATCATCACCATCATCATCATCAACATCTTCATCATCATTGTCATCTCTAGGTTCCTCATCAACATCTCCATCATCATCATCCTCTTCATCATCATCATCTTCATCACCATCACCATCACCATCACCATCACTATCATCAACGTATTCATCATCATCACCATCATCATCATCATGAATATCTTCATCATCATTGTCATCTCTAGGTTCCTCATCAACATCTCCATCATCACATCTTCTTCGTCATCATCATCATCATCTTCATCACCATCACCGTCATCATCAACGTCGTCATCATCATCACCATCTTTATCATCATCACCATCTTCATCATCATTGTCGTCTCTAGGCTCCTCATCAACATATCCATCATCATCATCTTCTTCGTCGTCATCATCATCATCTTCATCACCATCACCATCATCATCAACGTCTTCATCATCATCACCATACTGAGGAAAACCCTAGTTTCCAAAATGGACGTACAAGGTGACACTTGGGCCACAACACCAGAGGAGAGGTGCACCCTTAGCACTATCCCAACGTCTTGAATCCAACGGAGTTGATGGTTTGTCAATATGAGCCACGGTCGTCATTCTATGGTTCATTCCATCTCGCATCCAAAAGGCCTTCAGGGACACCTGTTGGATACCTGTCGGGCGCATAAAATTCCAACTGTGCAACAAAACCAGGTTCCAGGGAGTCCTGCAAGTGTGTCTAGGGAGGTTCCAGGTGGGAACGCTAGCCATATGTGCCCGATCGACAATTTTACAAATTTGACTCCAATGTGCAAAAATTGCACCCTCCCGTACTAAGCAAAACCCTACTTTCCAAAATGGACATACAAGATGGCACCTGGGCCACGAGACCGGAGGAGAGGGGCACCCCTAGCACTATCCCAAAGTCCTGAATCATACAGAGTCGATGGTTTGTCGATCCGAGCCACAGTTGTCATTCTATGGCTCATTCCATCTCGCATCCAAAAGGCCTTCAGGGACATCAGCTGGATACCTGTCGGGGGAATAAAATTCCAACCGTGCAACAAAACCGGGTTCCGGGGAGTCCTGCAAGTCTGTCTAGGGAGGTTCCAGCTGGGAACACTAGCCATACATGCCCGGTCGATGATTTTGCAATTTCGACCCCAATTTGCAAAAATTGCACACTCCCGTACTGAACAAAACCCTAGTTTCCAAAATGGACGTACAAGATGACACCTGGGCCATGGGACCGGAGGAGAGGGGCACCCCTAGCCCTATCTCGATGTCTTGAATCCAACGGAGTAGACAGTTTGTCGATCCTCGCCACGATCGTCATTCTATGGCTCATTCTGTCTTGCATCCAAAAGGCCTTCAGGGACACCTGTTGGATACTTGTCGGGGGCATAAAATTCCAACCGTGCAACAAAACAGGGTTTCAGGAAGTCCTGCAAGTTTGTCTAAGGACGTTCTAGCTGGGAACGCTAGCCATACATTCCTAGTTGACGATTTTGCAAATTTGACCCCAATGTGCAAGAATTGCACACTCCCATGCTGAGCAAAACCCTAGTTTCCAAAATGGACGCACAAGATGACACTTGGGCCACGGGACCGGAGGAGAGGGGCATGCCTAGCACTATACCGGTGTCCTGAATCCAACGGAATCGACGGTTTGTCGATTCGAGCCACAGTCGTCATTCGATGGCTCGTTCTATCTCGCATCCAAAAGGCCTTCAGGGACATCTGCTGGATACTTGTTGGGGGCATAAAATTCCAACTGTGCAACAAAACCGGGTTCTGGGGAGTCTTGCAAGTGTGTCTAGAGAGGTTCTAGTTGGGAATTCTAGTCATACGTGCCCGATCGTTGATTTTGAAAATTTGACCCTAATGTGCAAAAATTGCACACTCCCGTACTGAGCAAAACCTTAGTTTCCAAAATGGATGTACAAGATGACACCTGGGCCACAGGATTCGAGGAGAGCGGCACCCCTAGAACTATCCTGACGTTGTGAATCTAATGGAGTCGACGGCTTGTCGATCCGAGCCATGGTCGTCATTCTATGGCTCATTCCGTCTCGCATCCAAAAGGCCTTCAGGGACACCTGCTCGATACCTATAGGGGGAATAAAATTCCAACCGTGCAACAAACCCGTGTTCCAGGGAGTCTTGCAAGTGTGTTTAGAGAGGTCCAGCTGGGCATGCTAGCCATACGTTCACGGTCGACGATTTTGCAAATTTGACCCCAATGTGCAAAAATTGCACACTCCCATAGTAAGAAAAACCCTAGTTTCCAAAATGGACGTACAAGATGACACCTGGGCCACGAGACCAGAGGTGAGGGGCACCCCTTGCACTATCCCGTCGTCGTGAATCCAACAGAGTTGATGCCTTGTCGATCCGAGCCACAGTCGTCATTCTATGGTTCATTCCGTCTCGCATCCAAAAGGTCTTTAGGGACACCTGCTGGATACCTACCGGGGGCATAGAATTCCAACTGTGCAACAAAACCGGGTTCCAGGGAGTCCTGCAAGTGTGTCTAGGAAGGTTCTAGCTAGGAATGCTAGCCATACCTGCTCGGTCGGCGATTTTTCAAGTTTGACCCCAATGTGCAAAAATTGCACACTCCTGTACTGAGCAAAACCCTAGTTTCCAAAATGGACGTACAAGATGACACCTGGGCCATGGGACTGGAGGAGAGGGGCACCCCTAACACTATCCTGACGTCCTGAATCCAACAAAGTCAAAGGTTTGTTGATCCATGCCAGGATCATCATTCTATGGCTCATTCCGTCTCGCATCCAAAAGGCCTTCAGGGACACCTACTGGATACCTACCCGGGGCATAGAATTCCAACCGTGCAACAAAACCGGGTTGTGGGGAGTCCTGCAAGTGTGTCTAGGAAGTTTCCATCTGGGAATGCTAGCCATACCTACTTGGTCGACGATTTTGCAAATTTGACCCCAATGTGAAGGCCATGCAAATTTGCTCAAGCGGGCCATTTCTCGTCCGGAGGCTCGTGGGCGTGTGTGGCCACCGTGGACAGGTCCACAATAGCCACGTGGACCTGTGGGAGCCGAAATAATTCAAGTCCGCTCGCCAGTTTGGGTTCCATGGCCCTGGAGCTATGCTGCTAGGAATCGACCCCCCCCATCGAATCGATCCCAATTCGCACTCCGGACGGAATCGATGAGGAATCGATTCTGGAATCACGATTCCTCATCGATTCCGCTCGGAATCAATTTTGTAATTCGTGAATTGGGAAAACAAAAAAAATATCCCTGGAATTTTGCAATTCAATGAGGAATCGTAGCTTCCAAGTCGATTCCGGGTCGATTTCGAATCGAACCCGCATCGAACCCGGGCATAAAAATCGAACCCTAAAACGATCCTGAGATCGATTCTGCGGATAGGGCAGATTTTTGGGAAAAAAAAATTATTTTGTAATTTTTGGGGTTTTTTTTTTGGTGGGCTAGGTCACTTTGGGCCAATAAAGGGTGAATGAGTCCATTTGGACTCATTCCATTACTCATTTGCTTGATTGGGAAGAGTTTGAGCTTGGAGTGAGTTTGCTAGTTGTTTGAGAGCTTTGAGCATTGAGTGGGAGATTGAAGGGGAGAGCTTGCAAGGGAGATTGAAGCTTCCATAGAGACATTCAACCACCATTGAAGAGCTAAAAGGTAGGCTCTAAAAACTCATCTTTGTTTGTTTTTGCAATTTTTTTTCACTATGTAAAAAAATGGAAAACTTGCAATGTTCTCTTCTCCTACTCTTTCCAATTACTTCTTCTCCGTCATTCTATTGCAAGGAACAAGTGACTCTCATCTTGAATCAAGAAACATGATGGGTATGTGGTTTTGGTTTTTCATTCCACTTCTTCTCATTATGATGGTGTTGGGAAGTAGATGTGGTGGTGGTAGTGGTGAGGGGGGAGAGGTAGAGAGTTATGCATACCAAGGAGAAGAGGGGGAAGGGGAAGAGGGTGATGATGATGAGGATGAGGGTGATGTGGGACAAAAACAAAAAGGAACAACACCTTTGTGGAAGTATGTGACAAGGCAAGGGGGAGGGAGAGGGGGTGGAACCACAAAGTTTGGATGCCCCCATTGTGGGAAAACATACACAGGTTCATATACCCGGGTGAGAAAGCATTTGTGTGGGGTTATGCCATGTAATGTAGGTAAGTCTCATAGAGTCAAAACTTATGACAAAGTGGGAGCTAAAGAGAGAAACAAATACAAGATGGAAGAAGAGGCTGCTCAAAACAACTCCAAGAGATCGAGGGTTGATTATGAATTCCCACAAAGAATGTTTGGTAGTGGAGCTACTGCTGGATCATCATCGGCTCTATCGGGAGCCTCATATCCCCATGGAGTCTCGCCTATACGAAGAACATTATTCGATTTCCTTGACCAAGGTTGTAGAGATGATGTGGATTCAAAAATTTATAGGTTTCTCTATGCATGTGGTGTGCCATTCAATGTTCTTCGCTCACCCTATTGGCATGAAATGGTACAATCCATCAATGGTGGCCCTCAAGGATACAGAAGCCCTGGGTATGACAAATCTAGAACCATGGGACTTGACAGGGAAAGAGCCAAAATCAATAGTGCTCTTGGAAAGTTCACAAATGATTGGTCCAACTATGGGGTATCCATTGTATCTGATGGGTGGACAAATGTTAAAGGCAAGCCATTGATAAATATTCTTGGCGTTTCTGCTAACGGTGCGGTCTTCCTTTCAGCCCATGACTACTCAGATCACTACAAGAACGCTATTAATATTGCACAACCTTTACTTGAAACCATTCAGGATATTGGGCCATACAATGTCATTCAAGTCATCACTGATAATGCTGCTAATTGTAAGGCAGCAGGAGCAATCATTGAGGATAAGTATCCCAACATATTTTGGTCATGGTGTTTGGTTCACACATTGAACCTTTTGATGCATGATATTGTTAAGATGAAGGACCCAATTACCGATGGATTGGTGCCTTGTACAAGAGAGGTAAGAAAATGATCAAATTTATTACCAATCATAGCATGGCCCAACACATTTTTCTCAATCACTCTAAGTTGGAGCTATTGAAGATTGCAAAGACTAGATTTGCTAGCTACTACCTCACCTCCAGGAGGCTTTTGAAGGTAAGAGAGGCATTGGCTAGTATGGTCTCAAGTGATCCATGGCAGGAATTGAAATATAGAGCTACAAGCGCATCATATAGAAGTGACTTTCAGGAGGTGGAGGACACCATTCTTGAAGGCTATTTCTGATCACAGGTTAGGTATGTTCTGCAGTTCACCAAGCTAGTTTATAGCATGATTTGTTTTGCAGATACAGATCAGTCGGTGTTTGGGGAGGTATATGAGCAGATGGATAGCATGCTTGGTCAAATAAAAGACATTGTTGAGCAAAGAGATGTAGTCTTGTATAACCACATTCATAAAAATGTGGTCAAAAGTTGGGATAATATAAATGTTCCACTCCATGCCCTTGCATATGTCCTCACCCCAAAATACTATTCTTTAATTTGGTTGGCCCAACCTGCACCTGGGGGTGGAGTTAGGAGAAAACCCCACACGGATCCAGAGGTTGCTACTGGGTATATGCAAGAATTAGAGAAGTTGGTCCCTGATGAGGAAGATTGTGCTCAAGTACGGACTGAATTGAGCGAATACGTAAGTGAGCATGGACACTTTGGTTCCCTGTTTGCAACCAAAGATCAAGACAGATTGAATCCTATCCTTTATTGAACATGCATGGCTCTAGAGCCACATATTTGCATAAATTGGCGGTGAGGGTGCTATCACAGGTTGTTAATAGCTCATTTACAGAGAGGTGTTGGAGCACCTACAACTTCATCCATAGTGTAAAGAGAAACAGTCTGAATGTAGATCGCGCAGAAAGCTTGGTTTATGTGCACTACAACTTGAGGTTGTTGTCCCATTATTGTGAGGCGGCCAAGAATGATAGAACATTTTTGACTTGGGACAACAATCCAGAGGAGGCTAATGTGGAGGATGGAGCCATAGCATTAGAGTGCTTGGAGGTTGAACTATTGGGTGATCATGATGATCCAATTACAGGTACTCGTACAAAGATGCCACCCCCAAGAAGAAGCAGCTTTCCGGATGCAGGAGTTTTTCCTTTAGCTTCACAACGTCCAAGTTCAGCCCATGGGGGCCATTCATCTTCTTCTCATGTTCCACGATCACTTCCACCAGCACCTATTCCACCTAGAACATGAGAAAATAAATTGGAAGTTACTCATGGCAAGCGGAAAGCTTAGTAGATTCATAGTACTTTGTAGTTTGTATTTCATTTTCATGTTTATTTTGGCAGTTGGCCTATTTTGTAAACATTATGGCCTAGTTTGATGGCAAATATTATATGTTGAAATTTGAAGGTTGATGTTGTTGATGATTAATGATTGATGATTTGATGATGATCATTTAATGACAATGTTATAAGTTATAGCTCCTAGAATCTGTAACAACAAAATAATAATAAATTAATATTAAATATTAATATTAATTTATTAATTAATGTAACAAAAAAATAATATTAAATATTAATATTAATTTATTAATTAAACAATTATCAATAGTCATGACCTTTTTTGGAAAAGGTACATGACGGCCTATAAAAGCCCCAAAACTATGTAACCATTATCATCCATCATATTATTCATCTTTTACTTTACTACAAGTCATTTATGGCTTTTTTACGGTACTTGTACTTATTATTCTATTAGTCTAGGACCTTGTCCAAAACCCAAAGAAGTAAAAAAAAGAAAAAAAGAAAAAAAAAAAGTAAAGTTTTGCAAAAAAAATAGCACCTTGTCCTAAGAAAAAGAAAAGTGAAAAAAAAGAAGTGAAACCACACATGGTTTTAAAGTGCACGTGGTTTTGTGAGAAGTGGGTTTCGTTTTATTCCCTAAAAACAAACCAAAAGTGAGATTTGAACTTGGGTGGGGAAGGTTACAATTATTCCTCCCAACCAACCATTCTACACCATTTTTTTCAAAATAAAAATGGAATTTATACAATGTGAATCTATATTATGTGAAATAGCAAAGAAACAAAATTTGTATCTAGAAGAGAAGAATAAGGAGTTGTTCACGCAAATCATAGAATTAAAAAATCAGAATTATCGCAATCAGAGATTGTTAAGGGAAAATGAATATTTCAAGAAGAAAGCTGACAAAAATTTACTACAAAAAGATGAATAGATCTCTCATCTAAGAGATCATAGTTAGAAATTACTTCTGCAAGTCAAGAAGGCAAAGGATAAAGCACAAGGCAATCAAAAGCTAGAAGAGGAGAATCGAGATCTTCAAAAATAATTATTAGGCAAGGATGAAGAAATATCTTCCTTAAAAAGGGTTAATCAAGAATTGCTAGAGAAAATAAAAATCTTAAAAGAAAGAGAACACAAAAGTCAAGACAATCAAAATGAAGTTGACAAGTCCAAGGAAGAACTCTTATGCTTAAAAAGACATAATCAAGACTTACTTATACAAGTTCGAAAACTAAAGCATGATAAGAAATCTTTACAGGAAGAGTTAGATCGCAAAGAATCATTAATCAACAAAATGATGACTTGTCCAATAGAGAAGTCATAAGACGCTCAAAATCAAACACCAAAAGAATGAGCCAATACAGAGCTAATCAATGCTCAAGTTCAGAAGAATGCATATAGTGACAAATCACTAACATCAGAAGAAGATGGTTCCGAAGAAGAATGTGACAAAATATTAAGATGCCTTATTGTCACCCAAATCATATGAGTCGTTATGACCAACAACAACGTCAAGAGAAAAATAAACAATACTCTATTCATAGACAACCCGACTACAACATTGAGAAAGAACATAGACAAATCAACAACCTGCATGGAAGCCTAAACTGAGAAGTTCTATCCGAATAGTCAATTATCAAATAGATCCAATAAATATAGATTTTGGGTGGATCACTTCCCAAAAGATGCAACACATAAGTTCAGGAATTCGGAAGTTATATCATCTTGTTTCTTCAAGTGTTGTAGTTACAAGCACCAAAGATCTTAAGAAGACATTACGAACAAGAATACGAGTTAAAGAGAAGTTTTTTCCAAATTATAGCTTTAAGGACAAAGCTTCCTTTAAGGGGAAGGCAATATAACAACAAAATAATAATAAATTAATATTAAATATTAATATTAATTTATTAATTAAACAATTATCAATAGTCATGACCTTTTGTTGAAAAGGTACATGACGGGCCTATAAAAGCCCCAAAACTATGTAACCATTATCATCCATCATATTATTCATCTTTTACTTTACTACAAGTCATTTATGGCTTTTTTACGTTATTATTATTCTATTAGTGGGAACTTTTGTTCCTTCAGAATCTAGAAGACTAGATGATTAATGTTATATCAATGTGTACTAAATGGTTATATGAATATCTAGATTCTATGTTTTGATGTTTTCTATAGCTAATTTGGCATAATACATGTTTTTTTTTAATTTATATGCATCAAAATATATTAAAATATATATTATATAAAAAAATGCTCTCGAAATGCTCCTGAAACGGAATTTTTTGAAAATTTTGCTTTTCGCTCCTGCTCCTGCTCCCAACAGCACAGCCCCGGAGAAAATCCCCAAAGTGTCCCTGAATGGCCCCTGGGTGCCTGACTAGAATGCCTGTAGCAGCCAAACCGTGGCTCTGGTCACGAATCCGTCGATTCCAGTGGATCTGGGACGTCTTTCAGCTAGGGGACCCCCTACTGCATGCCTCGAAGACCCGAAAGCGGTTCCAATGGGCCATCTCCAGAGCTAGGGTTTTGCTCATTGAGGGCCATTCCAAATTCAGTCAAGGGGGCCATTTCTCATCCGGAGGCCCCCGGACGTGCGTGGCCACCGTGGACAAGTCCATAATGGCCATGTCCACCTGTCCACGGTGGCTACACATGCCTGGAGGCCTCTGGACAAGAAAATGGCCACCTTGAGCAAATTTGGAATGGCCCTCACTGAGCAAAAGCCTAGCTCCGGAGATGGTCCATTGGCACCGCTTCTGGGTCTTCGAGGCATGCTGTGGGGTGACCCATAGATGAAAACCGACATCCTGGATCCACCGGAATCGACGGATTCCTGAATGGAGCCACGGTTTGGATGATATGGGCATTCTAGTCGAGAACCCCGGGGCCATTCAGGGACACTTTGGGAATTTTCTCTGTGGCCATGGAACCCAAACCGGCGAGCGGAATTGGATTCCGTCAGCTTCCATAGGTCCACGTGGCCATTGTGGACCTGTCCACGATGGCCACACACGCCCGGGGGCCTCCGGATGAGAAATGTCCCCCTTGAGCAAATTTGGAATGGTCCTCACTGAGCAAAACCCTAGCTCCAGAGATGGCCCATTGGCATCGCTTCCGGGTCTTTGAGGCACGCTGTGGGGGGTCCCTTAGCTGAAACCCTGCGTCCTGGATCCACCGGAATCAATGGATTCACGAACAGATCCACTGTTTGGATGCTACGGGAATTCTAGTCAGGCACTCCGGGGCCATTTAGGGACACTTTAGGAATTTGCTCCAGGGCCACAGAACCCAAACCAGTGAGCAGACTTGGATTCCGTCGTCTCCCACAGGTCCACGTGGCCATTGTGGACCTGTCCATGGTGGCCACGCACACCCAGGGGCCTATGGATGAGAAATTTCCCCCTTGCGCGAATTTGGAATGGCCCTCACTGAGCAAAAACCTAGCTACGGAGATGGCCTATTGGCACTGCTTCCGGGTCTTCAAGGCATGCTGTGGGGGGTGCCCTAGCGGAAAATCGACGTACCGAATCCACCAGAACTGACGGATTCACAAACGGAGCCACGGTTTGGTTGCTACGGGTAATCTAGTCGGGTACCCTGGGGCCATTCAAGGACACTCTGGGGATTTTCTCCGGTGCCACGGAACCCAAACCGGCAAGCGGACTTGGATTCTGTCGGCTCCCACAGGTGCAAGTGGCCATTGTGGACTTGTCCACAATGTCCATGCATGCCCGGGGACCTCTGGAGGATGATGACAAAGAAGATGATGATGATGGAGATGTTGATGAGGAGACTAGAGATGACAATGATGATGAAAATGGTGATGATGATGAAGACGTTGATGATGATGGTGATGGTGATGAAGACGATGATGACAACAACGAAGAAGATGATGATGATGGAGATGTTGATGAGGAGCCTATACACGACAATGATGATGAAGATGGTGATGATGATGAAGACGTTGATGATGATGGTGATGGTGATGAAGATGATGATGATAATGATGATGATGAAGATGTGATGATGGAGATGTTGATGAGGAACCTAGAGATGACAATGATGATGAAGTTGTTCATGATGATGATGATGGTGATGATGAAGACGTTGATGATGATGGTGATGGTTATGGTGATGGTGATGGTGATGGTGATGATGAAGAAGATGGTTTAGTGCTAGGGTTTGGGTGAGTGTTAGGGCTAGAGTTATAAAAAGAAACTGAATTAGGGTTAGAGTTAGAGTTAATGATGATGATGAAGACGTTGATGATGACGGTGATGGTGATGAAGATGATGATGATGATGAAGAAGATGTGATGATGGATATGTTGATAAGGAACCTAAAGATGACAATGATGATGAAGATGTTGATGATGATGGTGATGATGATGATGAAGACGTCGATGATGATGGTGATGGTGATGGTGATGGTGATGATGAAGAAGATGGTTTAGTGCTAGGGTTTGGGTGAAGGTTAGGGATAGAGTTATAGAAGGAAATTAAATTAGGGTTAGAGTTAGTGTTAATGATGATAATGAAGATGGTGATAATGATGAAGATGATGATGACGATGATGGTGATGAAAATGATGATGATGATGACGAAGAAAATGTGATCATGGAGATGTTGATGAGGAACCTAGAGATGACAATGATGATGAAGATGTTCATGATGATGACGATGGTGATGATGATGAAGACATTGATGATGATGGTGATGGTGATGATGAAGAAGATGGTTTAGTGCTAGGGTTTGGGTGAGGGTTAGGGCTAGAGTTATAGAAGGAAATTGAATTAGGGTTAGAGTTAGAGTTAATGATGATGATGAAGATGGTGATGATGATGAAGACGTTGATGATGATGATGATTATGATGATGAAGAAGATATCATGATGGAGATGTTGACGAGGAACCTAGAGATGACAATGATGGTGAAGATATTCATGATGATGATGATGGTGATGATGATGAAGACGTTGATGATGATGGTGATGGTGATGGTGAAGAAGATGGTTTAGTGCTAGGGTTTGGGTGAGGGTTAGGGCTAGAGTTATAGAAGGAAATTGAATTAGGGTTAGAGTTAGAGTTAATGATGATGATGAAGATGGTGATGATGATGAAGACGTTGATGATGACGGTGATGGTGATGAAGATGATGATGATGATGACGAAGAAGATGTGATGATGGAGATGTTGATGAAGAACCTAGAGATGACAATGATGATGAAAATGTTGATGATGATGATGATGGTGATGATGTTGAAGAAGTTGATGATTATGGTGATGGTGATGGTGATGGTGATGATGAAGAAGATGGTTTAGTGCTAGGGTTTGGGTGAGGGTTAAGGCTAGAGTTATAGAAGGAAATTGAACAAGGGTTAGAGTTAGAGTTAATGATGATGGTGAAGATGGTGATGATGATGAAGACGTTGATGATGATGGTGATGGTGATGAAGATGATGATGATGATGACGAAGAAGATGTAATGATGGAGATGTTGATGAGGAACCTAGAGATGACAATGATGGTGAAGATGTTCCTGATGATGATGATGGTGATGATGGTGATGATGATGATGGTGATGATGATGAATACGTTGATTATGATGGTGATGGTGATGATGAAGACGATGTTTTAGTGCTAGGGTTTGGGTGAGGGTCAGGGCTAGAGTTATAGAAGCAAATTGAATTAGGGTGAGAGTTAGAGTTAATGATGATGATGAAGATGGTGATGATGATGAAGACATTGATGATGACGGTGATGGTGATGAAGAAGATGATGATGATGACGAAGAAGATGTGATGATGGAGATGTTGATGAGGAACCTAGAGATGACAATGATGATGAAGATGTTCATGATGATGATGATGGTTATGATGATGAATACGTTGATGATGATGGTGATGGTGATGGTGATGATGAAGAAGATGGTTTAGTGCTAGGGTTTGGGTGAGGGTTAGGGCTAGAGTTATAGAAGGAAATTGAATTAGGGTTATAGTTAGAGTTAATGATGATGATGATGAGGACATTGATGATGACGGTGATGGTGATGAAGATGATGATGATGATGATGAAGAAGATGCGATGATGGAGATGTTGATGAGGAACCTAGAGATGACAATGATGATGAAGATGTTCATGATGATGATGATGGTGATGATGATGAAGACGTTGATGATGATGGCGATGGTGATGGTGATGGTGATAGTGATGATGAAGAAGTTGGTTTAGTGCTAGGGTTTGGGTGAGGGTTAGGGTTAGAGTTATAGAAGGAAATTGAATTAGGGTTAGATTTAGAGTTAATGATGATGATGAAGATGGTGATGAGGATGAAGACGTTGATGATGATGGTGATGGTGATGAAGATGATAATGATGATGATGAAGAAGATGTAATGATGGAGATGTTGATGAGGAACCTAGAGATGACAATGATGATGAATATGTTCATGATGATGATGAAGACGTTGATGGTGATGGTGATGGTGATGGTTTAGTGCTAGGGTTTGGGTGAGGGTTAGGGTTAGAGTTATAGAAGGAAATTGAATTAGGTTTAGAGTTAGAGTTAATGATGATGATGAATATGGTGATGATTATGAAGACGTTGATGATGATGTTGATGGTGATGAAGATGATGATGATGATGAAGAAGATGTGATGATGGAGATGTTGATGAGGAACCTAGAGATGACAATTATGATGAATATGTTCATGATGATGATGATGGTGATGATGATGAAGACATTGATGGTGATGGTGATGGTGATGATGAAGAAGATGGTTTAGTGCTAGGGTTTGGGTGAGGGTTAGGGTTAGATTTATATAAGGAAATTGAATTAGGGTTAGAGTTAGAGTTAATGATGATGATGAAGATGGTGATGATGTGAAGACGTTGATGATGATGGTGATGGTGATGAAGATGATGATGATGATGACGAAGAAGATGTGATGATGGAGATGTTGATGAGGAACCTAGAGATGACAATGATGATGAAGATGATGGTGATGATGATGAAGACGTTAATGGTGATGGTGATGGTGATGGTGATGGTGATGATGAAGAAGATGGTTTAGTGCTAGGGTTTGGGTGAGTGTTAGATTTATAGAAGGAAATTGAATTAGGGTTAGAGTTAGAGTTAATGATGATGATGAAGATGGTGATGATGATGAATATGTTAATGGTGATGGTGATGGTGATGAAGAAGATGATGATGATGAAGAAGAAGATGTGATGATGGATATGCTGATGAGGAACCTAGAGATGACAATGATGATGAAGATGTTCATGATGATGATGATGGTGATGATGATGAAGATGTTGATGATGATGGTGATGGTGATGGTGATGGTGATGGTGATGATGATGGTGATGGTGATTATGAAGAAGATGGTTTAGTGCTAGGGTTTGGGTGAGGGTTAGGGTTAGAGTTATAGAAGAAAATTGAATTAGGGTTAGAGTTAGAGTTAATGATGATGATGAAGATGGTGATGATGATGAAGATGTTGATGGTGACAATGATGGTGATGAAGATGATGATGATGATGACGGAGAAGATGTGATGATGGAGATGTTGATGAGGAACCTAGAGATGACAATGATGATGAAGATGTTCATGATGATGATGATGATGATGATGAAGACGTTGATGATGATGGTGATGGTGATGGTGCTGGTGATGATGAAGAAGATGGTTTAGTTCTAGGGTTTGGGTTTGGGTTAGGGTTAGAGTTATAGAAGGAAATTGAATTAGGTCATTTCTCTAATGCACGTTTTATATTAATGGTATGGCTTGGTCTAAGGTGGTGCTCTCAAATAGCTATTTCATTATGAAATATTTAACAAGACATGAATTAAATTTAAGATAAGTGTATTGTTGAATATAGTGAGCATTGACCATGGGGAACCAAGTCTATGAATATGTGTATTGTTAAATATAATTTTGATGGGTTAAGCCAATAAACAACATAAATAACATAATATAAGATTTTTTTGGGTTGGGGATATACCTAAAGGTACCCAAAGCATGAAAAAAGTTTGGGTGGGCACAAAACCAAGAGAACAAAAAATGTTGAAGAGGACATGGGGGGTGGTAGGTCAGCCTCCAAAAACTCAAGCATTGACATGAGTGAGGTAGGTCTAAAGCAACTTCTCTCATACCAAATGAGAGAAGTGGTAGGTAGGTCTCTAGGTCTCTAAAGCAGCTTCTCTCATACCAAATGAGGTAGGTCTAAGGCAACTTCTTTTGTCGAGTGGTGTTGCATTTTGAAGTTCCCTTGGTCATTGTGTTCTAGTTGCATTGTTGGTTTTGGCTATTTGTTCCAAATGTTAGAAATTTTTCTTTTTTTTCCTTTAACTTGTGTGTAGATCTCTAGGAATTCATCTAAAATTTTCCCAATCTATCTATCCAAGTGTCATTATTTGTCATTATCCAAGATATATCTAGATATTCATACACATAAATGGAAAGTGAGAAAGGGGAGAATGTAACTTTAGAGCCATCAATAATTAGCCTTTTATTAATCCCTAACAAATATTTATTTTTACAATGTATACCTCCATTCAACTCTTTATCCTAGTTGACTAGTTGAATAAAGCTCCTAGAACAATGCCAATAGAGGATTTTCAACACAAGGGATGGGTCTCTAGACCTCGAGCATGGTGATTAAAAAATATAAAGGTTATTAGGACCTAAATGAATATTTGCATGCTCATGAGCCATGAACAAGTCCTTGAATCACTACACAAGCTCTTTAGACAGGATACGTGGCCTTTGTTTTGGATATGGATTCCATTTGGAGGTTTTTTGCACTAAGGATGGGTCTTTAGGTATTGACAATGATAAGGTGAGGACATATGAGATCTCAAAATGAATATAAATGTTTTAAGGATATTATCATCAAGATTCCCTCAACCCCCAGACATGACCTTTAAAAGATTTTTTTATATTTGAGTGTGATATGGGTGCCAATGTGAGGTTTTGACTACTAAGGATGGATCTTGGCATCTTGACCATGGTTGAGGTGATGAAAATGAGGTTCATATGACTCCAATGAATCTTCCATGGATCATGGGGTAAAATGATGTCTTGAACCATTGAGTTGACTATGTTTAATATGTATCTTAATGTCAAAAAATCGAAGATACTTAAATTACAAAGAGTGATTATCAATATTACCAAAACGTTGAAGACATTATCAACACTAAGGGTCTATGCCAACTTGTGCAAGTAGTAGTTCAACGCATTAACCATGCTTTCATTAAAGGTACATACTAACACACAAAGAACGATCCATATGTAACTACATTAACAATTCTCTTTTATTGCTCAATCCAATTGCACCTATGCACACCCGTCATGTTTGAACTAATTCAAGTGATATGGTTAACCCTTCCATCCAAGCACACATATGAACTTCTCATATATCTAGGTTAATTTGATATAATATGTGATGCAATGCTTGTTAGAATTGACTATTATAACCATTACAAGGTTAAGTATGGAAGAAGTCATCGTCTCGTATTTATTTTTTTGTAGCCCTAAAGTCACAACACTTTATAATGTAAATATCACTCCTTAGTTTGCTTGGTTAATTATGTTGTTGCTGAAAAGAAAATATGCAAGACCCATTCAAATACAAGGGACTCATATTGAGGTCACTTGGCGTCTAGAAATAACATCTATATGCATGTGAAAATTTTTCCATGACATTGTTATTGAAGACAAAATCATGTATGCAAAAATGTAATCAAAGACAAAGTCATATAGACAAGTGCAGATCCATCTATTAATATGCAAAAATCATCCAATCATGTACATTTTTTGGAAAAATGGAACATCGTTCCTAACGTCTATATAATGGCAACTTGTGCCTTGTACAAAATATGGAAACTTGTGCCCTATACAAAATATGGCCCATGGTGCCCTATACAAAATATGGCAACTCGTTCCCAAAATGATAGTGTACATAGGAGGGTCTCTCAATCCTCCTTTCCACCCCCAGAGCTCCCACGTGCATATCCAAAATCAATCTTCCTCTTCTTCGTGCTAGAGGAAGTTGGGTCCTTCGAGCATCTTGGAACACATCCCCCCGAGCCCTGAAACGACAACAATAATATGTCAACTTTTCCTGGCAATTATACAAGTATAAAACATAATTTAAAAATAAAAATAGTTTTCAAATCTTAGATAACTCACCGCATGCGAGACTGTAAGTCGTGAGTGGGTCTCCCTCCTCCGTGCTCCTATTCTCTCAGTAATGCCACCCTACAACATTTAGAAAAATAAGATAAATGATGAAATTAGACGCGTATAGTAATTTTCCTTAAAATTCAACGAGATTTTCATAAACTAGTCAATCTCACAGTGAACATAACCAGCTGGTCTTCCAGGCTACCGGATGGAGCAGTCGGCTAGACAACCTACTCCGATGCTATGGTGGACAGTATAGGGGAGGATGTAGCCACATCGACGGTGGCTACACCACTTGGGGGAATAGTGGAATAAGGGGGGGGTGGTAGAAGGAGGCATGGACTGGGGTGGGCGAAGTGGAAGTGCATCTCTAGGGCTATAAACCCCAACTAGCTATAGTATGGATCGGGGAAGCCTGGAAGGGGAAGCGAATGTGGTGGGGGAATGTGTGGGGGGGTGTGAGGTCTATGTTGCGGTGGAGGGATGGGTGGTGTGTCGTGGTCCGATGGGGGAGGGTGGGAACATGGGAAACTGATACGGAGGTGGAGCTGGATATGAAACGTAAGGGGGAGCTGGATGGAACTGTGGTGCTATATAGGAGCGGGGGCTGGATGGAAGGGGGTGGGGAGGGATGCATAAAATGGGGCATGTATGCTAGGGTATACAACTAGCATATAAGGTGGCCGAAAGGCCAGGAAGGGAGGAATAACGACACTGCCAGGACGAGGTGCTCGTACCTGCATACACATTTATAACCTCATAGTTTAATATAGAAAAATATAAATCTACATGGACAAGTCATCATATTTGAAATTAAATTTATGCTTTAATACACATGATACCTGCGCACGTGGAGATCTGCCGATCCCCGATGGCGATGGATGGTCATTGGAGCCTGCGGACACCTGTGCGAACACTACAATTTTTAGACTGAATTTATAAAAACAATATTAACAATATTAAACACAATTCAAATGAGAATGACAACGATGGTACTTAAAAAACATGACTGCAATTAATTTATATTCAAGTTTGATGATAGTGGTTTGATGGGCTTTGGATATTATATAATGTTTTTATTGTATTGGTGCAGTCCATTTGTTCAAGACTTGGTAAAGAACATGGTTGTGGGGATCATGTTTTTTGACCCACAATGGATTGGGCCCATGATAATTTGGCAAAGAAGTTTGACAATTTATGCTTGAAGTGTTTGATAGCCAAAGTTGTCATTGATGACAACATGTTAAGGACAAAGGGGGAAGTGATGACATGGAAAATACTTGACTGGACAAATGGTAAACATGAAAAGCTTTGATGACTTGACAAGTTGCAAGCAAGCATGACAAGTGTAGAAGACTTTACAAAGTGGAGATATGACAAAGGATTGATGACAAGGACTTGATAATGACATTGATGACAATACATTAATGACAAAGACATGGAAGAGTTAAGAAGATGGAGCATACACATTATGGCAAGCACAATGGAGATGGTGACATGGATTGAGGGATGCCAAAGGTGACAAGTATGACAAACATGGCAAGCATGAGAAGTGTTTATGAAAAGCATGGAAGAAGGACATGGAAAGCTAAGGACAAGAAGGTTACATGGCATGGCCATAATTAAATAAATCATATTTGATTTATTTAATCATCTTAATGATAAAACTATAAATAGAAGACAAGTTTCATAGAAGACAAGAGTATAAATAGAAGACAAGTTTCATTTTTAAGGAAGCAATGTGTGAAGATTTTGGGAGATTGAGGAGAGATTGATGAATATGGTTGTCTATTATTGTCATTGATGACAACATTAATGGCAAACTTTAAGCTTGAACACATGGCATAAGGACATGGCAGCAAAGGTTGATTTGGTGGACAAAGTGATGGGCATTAGAGCCATTGGAACACCTATTGAACCAAGAGTCAAATGACCCATACTGTGGTCATTTGAAGATGATTTGGACAAGGAGAGTACATGGAAAAGATAACTTGGATGACATGGTGACAAATGGAAAAGCATCAATAACACACATGGCATTGGTCAAGCACGGGAAGAGAAGGAAAGCATTGGATGGTAGTCTAAGGATGAAGGGCACTGTGGGCATCACCAAAACCCCAGTTGCAGGCCCATCATTAGTCAAGTAAGAATGACAGATTTTGGAAATTTCTCTCCCATTTCTATAATCATTAGAGGTCTAGGATTCCTAAAGTGAACATGAACAGATGTTTCTAGTTTTCTTAGGTTTTTAGGTTTTATAAGGTTTCATTTTTGTTTGGTTGGATTGTATGAATTTATAGCTCTCAAATAATTTATACAATATGATAAACACAACTGTAAAATACAATGATAATATGGTAATTACTCAATTCTAATTAATTTGTAATTACTAAACACAAATTACTCGTAACATGATCTAATTATTCAAAGTAAAGAAGTTACCTATGTGTATGGTGCCGCAATTTCCTCTACTACTGCCATGGCTCGGTTGAGGTCAAAGGAACCGATGTCCTCCCACCTGGAGGATGGAGACTCGGCCCTGAATAACTATACATTAAAACAAATAAAGTCAACAATGTGTAATTCAAATTTAAATATATTAAACAATACGATATCAAATAAAATACAACAAATACTTGAACATTAAATAAAACAATAGAAAACCTGATCCATGTAGCTCCCTGTGGCATGCTGCTGCGTAGGACCATGGAAAGAATGACCACAGTGAGAACAACAATATGTCGTTGTTCCAGTATAACTAGAAGGCCCCGCCTGGGTTCCACCTGTACCCAGCATGTCCCAGCCACCACCCATAGATGGTGCAGCTATGTCTGTCTGATCGATGGCCTCCCAGCTCTGTGAAGACATAGCAACAAATGTGGTATGTATAAGCAAATGATGTGTGGCATGCCTAACTGAGTCATCAATCTCATCTAGGCTGCTACCAAACCCGGGTGACTGAGGAGGGGGGTTTGGCTCTCTCCTGGGTGCAGGAGGTCCTCTAAGTGGGTTGCGGTGGGCCTGAGGTTGATCTTGGGCAGAGCCAAGACCGACACCCTAAAACTCAATGATGTCAAAATAGTTGACACGGTATCCTAGCTCAAACTCAACCCACAATTTCTGAAGTAAATACTGTAGGACCTCCAAATTGTTGCACGAGTGCTTGACAAACACCATGAACCATCTCTTTCTCTAGTTATCTCTCCATGGCTAGTAAATACACCAGTCCATGCAAACCATTTTCCTCCTCACATATGGAGGCTGTCCTATCGAGGGAACTATGAATTTTCTATACAACTGGGCTTTGGTGATGTTGAGATCTTTTATATGTTCTTTGGACATCCCAGTGGAGTAGTGTTCCCTCATTCGAGCCCTGTATTGGCTCAGATTTGTGATCTCACTGTGTGCAATGTTGATGGATTCGATAATTTTTTGGAATGATGAAGCCAAGGAAACCCGATAGGGTTCCTTGGTGCTCTTCAATTCATCGCTCAATACCCTCAATTCATTTAAATCTTGGTGTAATTGGTCTTCGGGGTTTTCATTTCGTTCATTATCCGGTCCAATGTTGTCTTTTGAATGTCAAGTTTCATTGGTTTCATCTGATGGTTGAGGTGTGTTTGTCATATTGTTAGGTGTAGATGGCATGCAATGAATTTTTCTTGGTTTTTAATGGATTGTAGTTTTCTTTTAAAATTAAAATTGAAATGGAAAACAAACAAAAAAACAAAAATAACAACAAATTCGTGCTTTGTTGAGCACCTACCTAGAGAAATCGTTGGCAAGGTGGTGTAGGGGCGATTTGGTGGCGTTTAGGGGGCCTTGGGTGCTCCATGACGCATTCACGGGGTGCCTCTATGTGCTTGCGGGTTTGTTGAAAATGACAAACCCATGAGCTATGTTTTTTTTTATAAAAAAAACAGGGCACGCACGCGTCATTAACACGTGCGTGCACTTTTTTGCGTACGTGTTAATTACGCGTGCTTGCACCTTTCTTCCACGTGGACGTTCAGCATTGCTTAAGCAGAGATGCGTGCGCGCATTTGGAAGCACGTGCGTGTCACTTTTTTTTTTTTCCACTCACACGCTCTGATTACGATCCTTTTGGGTACCAGCTTCATGCGGGTACTCGACATTCAATTCACTTGGAGGATGTACGATTCGATACTTGGTTGATTGCAATGGTTTCATTCACCAGTCAATTCCCTTGCCATTTTACCCATGATGCCTGCGAATTCCATGTTGATTTGTCACTAGTCTTCATCATAACCATAGATCTCAAATTCCAAATTTCAAATCAGTGTATCATCTCAATGCCAGTTAGTTTAATTCCATTCTATTTAGCTCCATGACTACTTAACCAAAATATATTTAGTCCCATCATTCCCCCATAATCGTTTACTTATTCTCGAGCACATTGCTGATTCAGATTAACAATCTCCTATGAAGCCTAATAGATAGTATTGCGGAACAGTTACATGTCAATTTGCCTGCCTTCCATCCATTGGGGTTCAATATGATCCATCTGTTAGGGTTTGATCTACTCCATTCGTTAAGAGATGTACTCATTACTCACATGGAATCCGTTAAGAGATGTACTCATTATTCACATGGCATCTTGCTATGAATATTAAAATTATGTATTAAATTAAGTAGTAAATTATTAATTAGTTAATTGAAGGGATGTAACCCTTCCTTAAGCCCGCTCAAACCTTATAAAAGGAAAGCTCTTGTAATACATTAATCATCTTATCAATTAATAATATATCTTTTATTCAATATGGATTTTGGGTCCTAGGTTTTCTGTCGCATTTGGTATCAGAGCTCGTTCGGCTCTCGGCACGTTTTCACTCCAGTAATCACTATGTGAAGTTTCTCGTGTGGAAATCTGTTTCAGGGTTCTTCTTCCATTCGGCCATTCGTCCACAACCACCGTAGCTCCTTTTCGTCCACCTGCATTTCCCACCTCTGTCCTCCACGCTCATGCAACCCTATACACCACCACATACTTCTCAGCATTTTCATTTTCCCCACTCGCTCCACGTACCAGCACTCTCCCCACGCTCAATCCTCCCACAGTGCTCTCCAGCCGCGTTCACCACTATACCACCACCACCCATCTCCCTCCTCTCTTCCTGCGTCTCTTCACACCATCGCCCTTCACACCAACGTTGTCCCTCCCCCACTGCTTCGTCACCATTCCCTCACCCTGCAGGCATCGAATCCCCCACAGCTTCCTCACCACGCCCTCACCCTGCATCCTCCCCCCACATCCCCATGCTCCATCTCCCTCCCACACTACATGCGCTCTCCCATTGTTGCGTCGTCCCTCCCTCAGCACTCTTCCACCGCCGCCTCCCCACCATCATTTCCCGCCATTCCTAATGACCTGCACATATTCAAACAAAAAAATTAATAATAAATTTATTATTATTATATTTTTTTTCATACATAATAAAATTATTATAATTTGAATAATAATTATTGTATTATTATTTTTAATATATATAATAAATTATTATTATAATTTAATAATACTTATTGTATTATTATTTCATCCCTAACCCTAGATCTTATCCTTACTCCAAGATTGATTCCAAATATTCACCTCCCCACACCAGGTCAAGAACCATGGCCGAGTTACGAGACCAACTAGAAAAATTGGAAAAAGACCAAATTAGAGATTTAAAAATTGTCGAAGGTCTAAAATCCAGAATGGACCAACTTGAGAAAGTGTTTCAAGAAGATTTAAAAAATTCCAATGCAAAGCTGAAAAATGAAATCAGAGTGGAAGTCGTTTCAGTTTTAGAAAAAAGGCTAGACGATAAATTGGACGGGATGAAGGAAAAACAAGACCAACTGAGCGACACGTTAAACAAGTTCATGGAAAGGATGGGACAGAATGAGACAAATGGTCATGGCAAACCAAACGACGACTCAGATATGTCAAGTGCTTCAACCAACAACTCTGGATCACCACATAACAAGACAAGAGGCAATCATTATCAGCATTATGTAGTGTATCCCCCCAAAGCAAAAATAGAAATGTCAAAGTTCAGTGGGAATGACGAACAATGCATTGCGTGGTTAAATAAAGCAGAGGAATACTTTGATATCTATAACATCACAACAGATGAATAAAAAGTGAAGGATGCATCTATGCACCTTGAAGGATATGCCTACAACTGGTATATGTGGTGGAAAGGTGACCAGTTCACATACACATGGAATTTGTTTAAAAATGATTTCCTAAAAAGGTTTCAAGGAATCAACAAAGATGAATTTTTCTCGAAGCTTATCAGGTTACAACAAAAAGGAAACGTAGAAGAATTCACACACCAATGGGAATCACTTGCTACCAGAGTATTTGGGCTATCAGAAAAACAACGACTAGAAACTTACTTGGGCGGACTAAAACCATACATACAAAAAGAGTTAAAAATGCATGACATACCGAATGTCGAAGCAGCAAGACGAAAAACAAAAGCAGCCGAGGCCAAATTTGACATTTTCCAATCAAATAAAGGGAAGTCATACCTACAAAGAAACATCCAGTCGACTCAAGTGGACGATACAAACAAATACATACCTCCACCTAGAATGGACGATAGGAAGAGCCTCGAGAATCAACGAATGAGAGAAGGAAAATGTTGACGATGTGGAGACAAATGGAATCCTAAACATAGGTGTCACCTCGAGGACAACTCAAAGAAATTATACACTTGTGAAGTAGAGGAGAATAGTGAATCAGAAGAAGAAGAAGAGTCAGAGGATGAAGAGGAGGCGACCGCAAATATGGCATCCGAAAACGACGAGACCCCCAAAATCTCCCTAGCAGCCATGACAGGCATTAGCCAACCATAGACTCTCAAGTTAAAAGGGCATATAAAAAATGAGAATCTTACAGTGCTAGTAGACACCGGAAGCACTCACAACTTTCTTGATATAAGAGTTGCAAGAAAACTCAAGTTGTTCGTACATCCATTTCGAGACATGAAGGTGATGGTTGCAGATGGAAAGAAGATCGAAAAAGTTGGAAAGTGCCACAAGGTGAGACTTCAAATACAAGACTTCGAACTGGAATCAGAACTCTACACCTTACCATTAGGAGGAGTATACATCGTTTTGGGAGTCTAATGGTTACAAACATTGGGAACATATTCTGCCAATCACCAAAAACATTTCATCAAGTTTAAATGGAAAGGGAAAAATTTTAAGTTACATGGTTTTCAACCACCAGACACACAAGTAGTTTCATCTCAGCATATGGAAAAGCTCATTTGAAAAGGAGCATCAACATACGTAATCCAATGCCATCAACTGGAAGGAAAAGAGGAGGAACCAAATGAATACAAAAAGGAAATCCAAATTTTACTCCAGAAACATGAGCACATATTTCAAGACTTACCCATGCAGCTACCACCAGAAAGGAGTATAGAACACATAATCGAGGTTAAACCTGGATCAAATCCTATCAAGGTTAAACCCTATAGGTATCCCCACCACCACAAAACGGAAATAGAAAGGCTGGTTCAAGACCTACTGAATTGTGGTGTTGTCACCAAGAGTAGAAGCCCTTATGTAGCTCCAGTCGTGTTAGTGCGGAAGAAGGATGGATCGTTTAGATTATGTATATATTATAGACGATTAAAAAAAATAACGATTAAGAACAAGTTTTTGATCCCTTTCATTGATAATATGCTGGATGAACTTCATGACGCAGAATATTTTTCAAAACTCGATTTAAGGTCAGGGTACTATCAAATCAGGGTCAGATTAGAAGATATCGCAAATATTGCTTTCCAAACTCATGAAGGACATTATGAATTCAAAGTAATGCCTTTTGGGTTAACTAATGCCCCCGTCACATTCCAATCAACTATGAATGAACTATTTCAGCCATACCTAAGGAAATTTGTGTTAGTATTCTTCGATGACATCCTTATATATAGCAAGACATGGAAGGAACATCTGATACATTTGGAAAAAGTTCTAGCTCTTCTGAAGGAAAACCAGTTCTATGCAAAAAAATCAAAATGCACATTCGGGAAGCAAGAAGTGGAGTATCTCGGTCATATAATCTCAAAGGAGGGATTTAAGGTGGACGTGAGGAAGATCCAAGCGATGAAGGAGTGGCCCGAACCAAGGAATGAGTTGAAATTGTGAGGATTTTTGGGATTAACAGGTTACTATCGAAGATTCATCAAGAACTATGCACACGTCACTGCTCTACTAACAAATCTCCTAAAAAGAAATTCTTTTCAATGGGATGATGAAGTAAGAAGATGCTTTAAAGTATTGAAACAAATTATGTCTTCAACTCCTGTTTTGGCAAGACCTGATTTTGCAAAACCATTCGTAATTGAATGTGATGCTTCAGGATTTGGGATAGGAGCTGTGCTAATGCAAGAAGGTCATCCGATCACCTTTGAAAGCATGAAGTTAAACAAAAGAGAATACCTACAGTCTACATACAACAAGGAAATGCTTTCCATCATGCATGCATTAACTAAATGGCGACAATACCTTTTGGTAAGTAAATTCCTAATCCGAACAGATCATAATAGTCTACAACACTTATTATAGTAGAAGACATTAACAACTGAACAACAAAAGTGGATTGAGAAAATCTCTACCTTCGATATGGAGATCCTACATAAAAAGGGGAAGGACAATGTAGTAGCTGATGCTCTATCAAGAGAAGATGAAGAGGTACAAGTCCACGCCGTATCCATGGTGATCCCAGAATTTTTGGATGAAATTCGCAAGGAATATGCCAAGAATTAAGAGGTTTGCTCCATAATTAACAACATAAATCAGTATCCGAAGTTTGAATGGAAGAATGACCTCTTATGGTACAAAGGACGTATTTACTTAAGTTCCAACTCCAGTTTCAAGACCAAGGCGCTTAAAGAGTCACATGACTTCCCAACCGCTGGACATGTAGGATTTTTTAAAACCTACTATAATACAAGGAAGTCATTCTTTTGGAAGGGTGTGAATGTCGACATTCACAAGTATGTGGCAGAATGTGACATTTGTCAAAGGAATAAAACTGAGAATATATCAAGTCCGGGTTTACTCCATCCGTTACATATCCCAAATCAGAAATGGGAGGAAATTTCAATGGATTTCATTGAAGGTCTACCCATATCAGATGGAAAATATAAAATATTAGTTTTGGTAGACATGTTAACCAAATATGCACATTTTGTGGGAGTGAAGAAAACTTATTCAGCAAAAGAAACAGCCGAAGCTTTCTGTAAAAATGTCTACAAGTTACATGGTTTTCCCAAGATTATCGTAAGTGATAGGGATGCCAAGTTTAAAGGGAAATTTTGGAGAGAGTTTTGCAACCAAATTGGGACGTCACTTAACATGAGTTCAGCTTATCATCCCCAAACAGATGGACAGAAAGAAGTCTTCAATAAATGCTTAGAAGCCTACCCCCGTTGCTTTGTAACTGATAAGCAGAATAAATGGTTCCAATGGCTACATCTTGCGGAATGGTGGTATAATTCTACTTATCATACATCTGCAATGATGACACCATTTCAAGCCCTATATGGATATGAACCCCCAAAGTGGAAGGATTTCATTACCAACCAAGCTAGGGTCGCATCAATAAATTACCATTTAGAAGAAAACCAAAAGGTTGTCCAAGTACTTAAAGAGAATATGAATACTGCCAGGAATAGAATGAGACAACAAGAAGATCAACACCGAACAGAACGAGAATTTGAAGATGGAGATTGGGTAATTATAAGACTACAACCCTATAAGCAATTATCACTTAAACAAGGTGGAAAGAATAAATTGGCTCCACATTTTTATGGCCCATATCAAATCAATAAGAAGATTAGTCAGGTGGCAGATGCGTTGGAATTGCCAACTATAAGTCGCATCCATAATGTTTTTCACGTTTCATGCTTGAAAAAGATGATAGGTCAACACCAGAAGGAACAAACAATACTTCCCTTGTTATATGAAGAAGGAAGAATAATATTCGAGCCAGAATATATCATTGCTACTAGAGAGAAAAGATTAAGAACACGAGTCATAAAAGAGTACCTCATAAAATGGAAAAATATTCCCAAAGAAGACGCAACTTGGGAATCAGAACAATTTCGACAGCTACATCCCTCATTACTATTGCTTTGAGGACAAAGCTCCTTAAAAGGGAGTGGCAATGCTATGAATATTAAAATGATGTATTAAATTAAGTAGTAAATTATTAATTAGTTAATTGAAGGTACTTAACCCTTCCTTAAGCCCGCTCAAACCTTATAAAAGGCGAGCTCTTGTAATACATTAATCATCTTATCAATTAATAATATATCTTTTATTCAATATGGATTTCGGGTCCTAGGTTTTCTATCGCACATCCATTAAGAGATGTACTCATTACTCACATGGCAGGCTAAATGACTACATGGCATATGAAACCACGAATGGTAGACATGAAGGCAGTGCACTGGAATAAGAATCGATGGAGGATATAGGCAATAGACGAGCATTAAGATGGAGCATTTTAGTGGCGTCTATGAAAAAGGGAATTATAGACTCTCGTGGCACACCTTGGGCTTCCCTTGTCATTCAAGATTGTGTGGAACAATGTCTGCGGACCTATCTCTGCATCATGAATTGTGTGCCTCAGTGGTTTGTGAGACAAATCTCTTACACATGCCTCCTTCTTGCACGATTGATTATTGTCGCGGTGGTCTATCTTATATGCATGGTTTCGAAGTGTCTTGAAGGCTAGGCTACAACCTTGTCTATTTTGGGCATTGCCATATATATGAACATGACATTTTATTTATAAAAATTAAATAATGGTAGTCTCAATGACACCATTTATAGTAGACATCTGCTATGTAACAAATCATCGAATAAATATTTGGGCAGAGTATTACATTGTTTTTTGAAGAGTCATCCACTGACATGTTCCAGCTGATCAGATTGTTTTTTGAAGCGTGCTTCTGCAGATTGTTGAAGGGGCGTCAATCGTTCCTGTTGCAACTCATGAAAGGGCAGAGTATCCACACAAATTCTGAATAGTCAATTTTGTTTTACATGCAGTGAAGGGTCAAACTAATTAATGAGATCGATTGATCTCATGGTGTATATATACCTATGTAATTATGATTTAGAAGCATAGTGAGGAGTGTGAATTCTGAGTTGAATAGAAAACAGAGTTTCAACTCTGTACTTTTGATCCTATGTTCCTCTCTATCTTTATGAGTTTGAAAAATCATTGTTGAATTTTTAAGTTTAAGATTTTGTTGTAGCATGATAATTTTTTGAGCGTATATGATTGACCGTGGAAGTGTGAAACTAACTCGATTGTTGAATAGAGTATCAATCATTATTTATGAATGCATGGGAGTTAGAAATTTATGTTAAATTCATTATTGAGACTCATTACCTGTAGAAGACAATTTGTTGAAACTCCTGTAGAATTGTTGAAACAGTTTCTTGTAGCTCATTGTTTGCTGAAACAATTGCAGAATTATTATGTTCTTGTTGAAACTCATCCTGTAGGTGTCAATTTAGTTTTGTAATGATTGGTACATGTTGTTGTTACTATGTGCATCACTCCCCTGTCTACCCACAGTAGTATCATCATGTTTGTGAGGTGTGATAGAGTTGTAGCTCTGTCCATGAGTGTTTGTATGAACTGAAGTTCACTTCCTTTGTGCCTAAATATCCTTCAATTGGTATCAAAGCTAAGTGTTTTTTATTTTTGTTGCTTGGTTATGTGCTCCTTTCATGAATGAGTCGTATGATTGTATGTTGAACCTTTTGTGTCTTGTTTTGAGATTTTGTTGTTGAGTTTTACTCCAGCGCCCCCTTCTTGCTATGTAGAAAGAGCAAAAGTAATTTCAGTTTGCATGTACATCTCTGTGTTGGTAAGATCTCATGTGCTCCCTCAAATAAAGATTGAGTCACCATTTAGCAACTGAAGTCTGAATCAAGTGTTTCTTGTGTCATCCATCTGTTGGTTAAAATTTTCAATCTTGGTTGTGGCTTGTGGGTGTGTGCAAGAAGACGAGGGACCTTTTATATGCAATCCTAGTTTTTGAAAACATGATCACATTACATACAAATATAACGTGTTTCTACTACATAGCACTTGGTATGGTAAAACCCGAGCCTGACATGTCATTAGACATGTAGGATAGGTAAACATAACGTGTACGCATTACATAACTACAAAACGCATATGTGTTATGTAGTTATATAACGCGTACGCGTTTTGTATATCTAAAATCAATTTAAATACACAGTCTCAATAACCCGCGACGCATTTCAACCATCAGGAACGCGAATTTGAGCTTGGACGACGGCAGGTTTTGTGCCCTAGAGTATTGGAGGAGCCAGATTTCATTGGAGGGGAGGCAAATTGACCAGTGAATTGTAATCTAATCAGGTAATTCATTCACCCATACCAGTTTTTTGTCAATTCTAAACCTAAATTACCATTTTTTTATAGTTTAAAACAACCTAATTTTGTAATATTTATCAAATTGGAAATAACCCAATCTCTAATTAATTTCACATCTCCCTCAACCAAGATGAGTGAATAATTACAATGAATCCCTTTTCAAGAACTCAAAAATTCCTAATGCAACCAAAAATCGAAAAAATAGAACTCCTCCCTTTCTACAATGTATCCATCCACATGAAACCCAAATTTCCAATCCTAAAAGGCCATTTCCCCATGATACTAATTGAATAAGTTTTCTCAAAAATGGCCCTAACAAGATGAAATGCATGCACAAGTGTGAATAGAAAAAATGCATAAAAAATTAGTAACTTGGTTTCTCAAAATTTCATCACAATCATTTGTCCATGAACATAATCAAAATTTCATCACAAGTGTATGTAGATATACATTGCCTCTTAGTTAAGCACCCTTAACTAAATGCCAAAACACATTAACAAAGTGCCTCTCGGGCCTACCCTTTTAAACATAAAACAATGTATTATATATAAATCAACAATATGTATATATATATAAACACAAAGTTAAAACTAGTAACTATGACTAGTTTTATTCCGTCCTCCAGTTTTAGCAGCCACCACCATTTTTCCACTAAAATATTTGCACTTCTTGTTTATAGCACCCACCTCATTTGTGTTTTAACTCTACCTTCCTCGACACTTGGCTCTTGTTCTACACATATGACTTAGCCTCCGTGCCCCTGGCCTTATCGCAATGGCAAAAAAAAGTTGAAATATACGAACCTTCTCATTGTGATATCGAATTACAAGTCAACACGTCCTGAAACCACCATACAACCCTGGTATTCATCGCACCATTGAAGAGTTCATAACCATCATGCAGTTCTAACTGCGATGTGGATCTGGAATCATTGCTCTAAATGAATTTTGATCTCCACCATCGAGACTGTCGACTAGTTAATCGACCTATCCACACCCTCGATCAATCTAATCAACGCTCAGGGACCATCGATTCAACTCAAAGACTTCATATAGAAAATCACTCTGTTTCTTATTTAATTTTCTGAGCTTTCCATACAATGTAGAGATCGATTTTGCAGAGAGAAATTGTCTCTGTTTTGCTCCAAGGAATTGATAATTCTGATCCCTCTTCCACTTGAATCTCTATCTTTGAAACTTCTGCGAGCTAACCCTAGCTCTATTGAGCTACCAAAAATCTAATTAGTTAAAGTTCATCAGCTAAACTAAATACAACTCAAATTATGCTTCTTTGATCCTATAAAGAAGGAACATAATCCATGATTAACTCAACTAACTGGTGACTCATTTGAAAAATCACTAACTAGATGCTACAATTCTGGAAATGCTCAACTAACCCTATCGATTACATTGGGAAAAGGATCTAGTATCCTTATCCTCTTTATTCAACCTCTCAACAAAATAAAGCAAATTAGAAACATGTGAGACCCTAGGTCTCCTTAAGTTCACTTGACCTAGCAAAGTCATAAATGACTTTACTCAAACAGTCTATGCCCCTGCATCACTAGGTTTATCAACCGTTTTTTAAAATAGTAAAAACAATGGGTAATATATTTCTACATGTTGAGTCTCTAAGCTCATATACAACCAATTTTATTCTAGTCCACAATTTCCACATTTTCCCATGTCACTTTTAGTTGGTTTCCCTGTTTATAGAACAATGGAAATGGTGAACACCCATGAACTACCTAGAGTGTGTCATGAGAGTGTTCCCAACCATGATCGAGTCAATGATACTTAGAGGATTGGTGGCAGCCCTGTATCACCCCTTTTCTTGCCTCACATATCCTAATAGTCCCTCACCCCTATCGTTTACATATCCAACAATCCTAATCTACACTCAGAAAGACCTGTGGCCCTGACCTAGTAACTACTCCTAGAAACCTATCCTAATGTTAGTTTTTCAGAATTTATTTCAATCTGATCTAGGATCTTAACCGAGAGAACAACATGTATAGCATATCTACAACATATCAATCATGGACACAATAATGAAAGAACACAAGAGACACATAGTTTACTTGGGGAAAACCATAAAGGTGAAAAACCCCAATAACTTCCTCAGAGATAGATAGAGCAATTATACAACTCAAGCATAAGAGATAGACATCTCCTAGCAGCAACTTCTCCTCCTCCACAAGTGATCCACTCTCCAAAGAGTGTGTGTGAGAATAGAATGAATCAAATAGAGATCTCCTGATCTCTATTTATACTTGACTTGACTTGCCTAATAACCTTTACTAGGTCGGCCTTAACTTAACCACATAACATAATGCTGACTGGGACGACCCCCAATAGGGTGGTCTAATAAACCTTTGATCCACATGGCCGACCCCTAATAGGGTGGTCTAATAACCCTTTGACCCACATGACTTATACATGGCCGACCCCAACAAGGTGGTCTAATAAGCCATCAAGCATAAGTTATGACACTTACAATATAAATGACGACACTTCCTTATAGAGGAATAACACATCTCTATAGGAGTACAATATACATAAATGAAATACATAGATGAAATACATTCCGAAGTTACATATACATCAACACTCCCTCTTAACTAGGAAGGTATTTCTCGACACATATCATCTAGCACAAGTCTTCTTCTCTGGATCATCGTCATTGATGCATCATCCTCGAATCATAGTCATCGTCACTGTTGTTGATGTCTCAATCAATCTTTGAATCTACTCGTCATAGGAATTTATACAGAGCTAGTCCTTTTTCATATTGGATGTAGGCCCACCACCTGCAAGTCTTCATAATCACTAGCCATACTGTGGAATCCTCAGGACTTATTACATGTGTCAACAAAACCTAGCAAGAGCATCCCATGACTAATTACGAGCATACTGCTCAACCTATTGGATCTATCAGGGAGCTATTACATGTGACCAAGCAAAACTGAGCAAGAGCATCTCAGGATTGATTACGTGCCCAACACAACCTGCAAGATCTCCCAGGGAGACATTATATGCTACCAAGCAAAACCTACCAAGAGCATCTCAGGACTGATTACATGCCCAACACAACCTGCAAGATCTCCCAGGGAGACATTATATGCTACCAAGCAAAACCTAGCAAGAGCATCTCAGGACTGATTACGTGCCCAGCACAACCTACAAGATCTCTTAGGGAGAAATTATATGCCATGGAAAAAACCTAGCAAGAGCATTTTCCAGATCTCCCAGGGAGCTATTATATGCCAGTGACAAAACCTAGCAAGAGCATCTACAAATCTCCTAGGGCGTTATTATATGTCCCTCCAAGAAAAACCTCGAAAGAGCATTTTCCAGATCTCCCAGGGAGCTATTATATGCCAACGGCAAAACCTGGCAAGAGCATTTGCAAATCTCCCAGGGATGGATTATATGCTTATTTGCACAACCTGTTCCACGGCCACAGAGTATCAACCTGATACTCACCATACATCATCCTGATGTACACATGATCATCCTGATCATCAACACTGCATCGTCCTGATGCATGTCATCTGGAGCAACATCCTGAAGCTTGTCATACATGATCATCCTGATCATATAATGCATCTACCTAATTCATACATAGTATCTGTCTGATACATATCATCATACATGATCTACCTGATCATACAATGTATCCACCTGATACACATACAAACACATGATCCACCTGATCATACCTGATACATATCAACATACATGATCCACCTGATCATACAATGTATCCACCTGATACATATACAGATACATACACATGATCCAACTGATCATATCTAGCATCCAACATGATGCATACATACATAAATGATCCAACTGATCATATCCAGCATCCAACATGATGCATACATACATAAATGATCCAACTGATCATATCCAACATCAACATGATGCATACATACATAAATGATCCAACTGATCATACAGAGCAGAAACTAGAACATCATCCTGATGCTCATCATCCAATGCTTACATCCATAGCCATGTGAAGGATCCTCCTTCCACCATGCTTGGAATGGCTTTAGAAAAATGTATCCATCACTTCTTCCTCGAAGTGTCGTCGATCTGAAGAACACCAAGCCTCTCATTGAAGTACTTGAACTTCACTCTGGCTAATGGCTTCATCAGCACATCTGCAATCTGCTCATCCATCGCAACATATAGGAGCTTCACTGCTCCTCTCTGCACCATATCTCTGATATAGTGATATTTGATCTCAATGTGTTTCGACCTGTCGTGGAACACCGGGTTCTCAGACAGCTTCACACAACTCTGGTTGTCACAAAATATACCAGTAGCATCCAACGAAAGATCAAATAACTCAGACAACAGCTTTCAAAGCCATACTGCCTCAGAACTAGCCGAACATGCTGCAACATACTCTTCTTTGGCTGTACTTAGTGCTACGTAGGACTGCTTCCTGCTAAACCAAGAGATCACACCTGATCCCATACTGAAGCAGCACCCAGATGTGCTCTTCCTATCTGCAGCGCTGCCTTCCCAATCTGAATCAACATAACCCTGTAGGTTAAAATTTTGATTCACATCATACTTGAGACCATAATCAACTGTACCCTTCAAGTACCTCAGAATATGCTTTACAGCAACCAGGTGAACACCTATGGGATCCATCAGGAACTGGCTCAATGTGTTCACCGCAAAGCAAATATTTGGTCTCGTGTTCGTCAAGTACATCAAGGACCCAATCATTTGACGATACACAGTGACATCAACCAGATCAGATGAAGAATCACACATAAGCTTCAGGTTCGATGCCATAGGTGTTCCCATGGCCTTGCAGTCCATCATCCAGAACCTCTTCAGGATCTCTACTATAAACTTCCCTTGTCCAAGGAAGATTCCATCTGCACTCTACCACACCTCTATGCCTAGAAATTAGTGCATCATCCCCAAGTTCTTCATCTCGAACTCGGCAGCAAGCTTCTGCTGGGTGTCGGCAATCAATATATCCTCACCTATTACAAACAGCTCATCCACATACAATAGTAGTATCACTGGATTTCCTTCCTCAACCTTCTAGTAAAGGTTGGAATCCGCTTTACTCTTGGTAAAGCCCAAACTGGATAGAAAGCCATCTATCCTGCCATACCAGGTCCTGGGTTCCTGTTTCAAACCATACAGATATTTCTTCAGTTTGCACACATGTGACTCTCGGTCATGTGTCTCAAACCCGAGTGGCTTCTCCACATACACTTCCTCTTCGACTACACCATTCAATAAAGCTGTCTTGACATCCATCTGGTGTATCTTCCATTTGATCGTTGTAGTTGGAGCAAGTACAGATCTTATGGAAGTGGATCTGGCTATAGGAGCAAAAGTCTCTATGCTGCCACCAACAGCATGCTTGATCTTGTAGATCCATTTGGAAGTCACAACATACTTCCCTTCAGGTCTTGGACTACATCCCAAACATCATTCTTTATGATCGACGGATCATGGCATTCTTCCATTACTTCATCCCAGATCCTTGGAACTTCAATATCTTCAATAGATATCTTTGTTGTTGGAACAAATGTTGTATTCCTTCTTTTGTAGGTGAAGGTATATGATCTTTCCTACAAAACAAGTTAAATTGCATGATTAGAAACATTTCATAGTTTTCAAAACAAATTCTTACACATAAAGAAATATGTCATACAGTCATGCAATTATTTTAGCCAATGCTTCAATACAACATTCATCCATATCCTGTAACTTTCTATATGCCTTCCAATCTCTACCAGAACATTGTTAAGAGTTTGCACTACTCCCAACATGTCAGCAAATAGGTTTCATTCTAGATAAGTAGCAATGGAATGTTGTACAGTGCCATAGGCCACTTACCCATCACATGCATATTATTAGTATACTGTTCATTAATGCAATTATTCTAATATGCATAATACACAACCTAAGTCTAGGAACATAAGCATATACATCATTGAACAACATTATTTAAACAAACAAATATGTAAGAAATGAAAAATCAAATACTTATCTTTGTTTGGTTGTTGGGTGGACTCCCTCTGAATCTTTGCAACTCTATTCTGATGTGGATTGTGAGAAGTGGTCGTCTCCCTTTGAATATCTGCATCCTTGCAGAAACTACTGGAGTGTGCTCCCTTTTGATCTTTGCTTCCTGGATTACCTGTCCTTGAACTTATATCCATCCTCGATCACTATGCATGCTTACAAGTATCATTATTGTGATATCCTTGAGATCTCATACATAATCATACATTTATTAGTATATTCTCAATACTATCAAAACACAATAATCTTAAGCATGTATAGTCATGATCATTTCAAACACAAATAATAAACATTAGTATTCAAGGTTTTAGGGAATACTTCTTTTACTCATGCATATTCTTATTTGATCATAGGACTCTTCTGCTTAGTCAAATCATCAATCAAGATAAGAGACATAATATGCATACACCCTTGATTACTTACATTTCTAACTTCATGAATTAACATAACCAATCATACCAAGTATAGTTATATAAGGTATCCTGACACAAGGTAATATTCTAACTTGATATTCTAACATACCCGCATGATGTCTTCTGGTTCTCTTCAATGACTTGTGCTAGTAACCTGCATGTCTCATAAGTTAACCATTGTAGAACCAAGTTATACATACCTCGTAAGTAGATATTCTATGTGATCCATGACAATGGATGAATCTTTGTCTTCATGTCACCATGATCATATGTTCTTGAAGTAGAACATGATTTGTCTTTCTTGGTGTACCTTTCACGTTAGCGAACAACATAAAACTCATAAAACATCACAATGCATTAGTACAATCATATGTGTCAAAACCTTAATCAATGAATATCTTCTATCATGTATTCATAATTTTATTAAGGTGATACGACAAGTCTAGTATTTAATCAAGGTTGTACTAACCATAATGATATGAAGACAAACATATCATAAACTTAACCATGAACAAAATTCAAAACATACTTGTAAGTCATACCTGTCGAGATTGCTTGTAATCTTCTTATGTAAGGCCTTAGCCTCATCTCCCTCTGAAACAGGAACTTCTTCACTTATTCAGGTGGCCAATCCATTCTCTTCTAGGATTAACCCAATCCACTTGATTTGCAGGAACTGGATCTGGAGCTGGATTATGGTTTGTTAGAGAAACCCTAAAAATTCAAACTTTGAATTTCAAATTTCTGAAAGGATAGAAAGATGCACCTTGATGAGTTGATCAAGCTGGTATACTCAGAATTTGAAAACTGCAAAGTTTCACCCCTCAAAATTGACTTTGAAACTTCTGGATAATCTGGACAGGATCCTGAACTAGGGTTTGATAAATCCCACCCTTCTTCCCAACCAAAAAGTTCGTTCCAAAGATCTAAACTTCAATTTTTCTGTGGAGCTTCCAGCCATGGTCACAGACTTCAAATATTCCAACTTTTGCAGAAGCCCTAATTTTCCACTTTTCCGATCAAAGTCCTGAACTAGGGTTTGATCAAGCCCGACCTTCTACCCACCCAAAAAATTTGATCTTGGTCTCTAAATTTTGATTTTGATGAGTAGCATTCAGCTGTGGTCTCTGATTACAAAAATACCAACTTTCTCCGAAACCCTAATTCCCGGAGCCATGAATGAAGGTGCTAAAAAATAATTCTGTTTTGACATAAATATGCACTTGATTGTTTTTGGTGTAACTCCAAACTTCCCAATCCACAAGGTCTGAAAATGTTTTCCATGGTATCCTGACCTGTCATATTTCCAACCCCATAGGTATGACCTCAAATGGATTCTCTGAGAGAGAGTTATGCCAAGTGTCGCAATGTGACCTATTTATGGGATAAAAAAGGAGAGCGAACTTGTACGGTGTGCTAGGTGTCACTGGTTCAGTTTTGGCCTTTGACAAAAGTTACCTGAGAAATTACAGTTCGTGCAATACCTGTCACTTTTTATGAAATTTCATTTGGAGCTTCCTAGCCCAATTTATGACCCTTTTTCCTAGGTCACTTGTTTATGACTCAGATCTGGAAGAGGCAGAAAGCCTAGATTGTGCAGATCATAAAACAAAACGTACAACGAATTAGAAGTTGTCCTTTGGACACAAGGTACATGGGGATCTGATATTCGACCTATATAAAATTCAGATCCGAAAACTTTTCCAAAATGGATTTATAGCGAAAGTGCTACGATGATTTGTTTTTGCTATATCAATCCCTAGCATCGCAAGTGCAACAAGTGTCATACATGCCATACCATGCCTTCTTTTAGGCTAGCTCTGAACCCATGTTAGTTTTTCAGAATTTACTTCAATCTGATCTAGGATCTTAACTGAGAGAACAACATGTACAGCATATCAATCATGGACACAATAATGCAAGCACACAAGAGACACAGAGTTTACTTGGGAAAAACCATAAAGGTGAAAAACCCCAATAACTTCCTCAGAGATAGATAGAGCAATGATACAACCCAAGCATAAGAGATAGAAATCTCCTAGCAGCATCTTCTCCTCCTCCACAAGTGCGCCACTCTCCAAAGAGTGTGTGTGAGAATAGAATGAATCAAATAGAGATCTCTCGATCTCTATTTATACTTGACTTGACTTGCCTAATAACCTTTACTAGGTCGGGCTTAACTTAACCACATAACATAATGCTGACTGGGTGGAACCCCAATAGGGTCGTCTAATAACCCTTTGATGCACATGGCCGACCCCCAATAGGGTGGTCTAATAACCCTTTGACCCACATGACTTATACAGGGCCAACCCCAACAAGGTGGTCTAATAAGCCATCAAGTATAAGTTACGACACTTACAATATAAATGACGACACTTCCTTATAGAGGAATAACACATCTCTATAGGAGTACAATATACATAAATGAAATACATAGATGACATACATTCCGAAGTTACATATACATCAACACCTAAAACCCTTCTAACATTCTTACCTATCTCGACCCTTATTCCCTTGGATGTTGTCCTAACCCTACATATATCCTAAACTTCCATCCCTCTTAAAGACTGTGTTTAAGACACGGGTCTGACTTTTAGCACCTTACATGCCCCCAGGCATGTTGCCTTAACCATCTTTCTAAGCATAACAAGTCATATCATATTCTTACTTATTCATTAACTGAATGTAGTCACAGTCCTAAGACTGTGACATTTAAATTTAGTTGTTCGATCTCAACTTAATCTTCATCCTCCTAATCAACCATCTTGTCATATCAATCACATATCATAATACTTGGATCATTAATAAATATATGTGATAATTCTTAGATAACACTGTCATATTCCACTTGTGATATCTTATTAAGTTGACATTGTTGTTATTGTGATTCTAGTCACAATCTCTAGTTGATTATTCAACATATTAATCATTAATAGTAATCTCAAGTATATGTAATCATATTGGTAAGACAAACTCATACATATCCATTTCATTCCATGCCACTTTGTCCTCCCCTCCAACCACAAGGCGTAATATGTTGAAAACAATAAATTTAATGTTAGCTTATGAACTTTATGGAAATATTGTTTTCTGCAAGGGACGTAAAGGCCAAAACATGCCAAAATAACACTCCTAAATTATAAGAAGTTTAAACCCAAGTGTGCATAGAAAAGTCACCAATTAGGGTTAAGAAGTGCCTTAACTTCTAGAAATAAGTTGAACAAAACTTACTTTTTAATTGTTAAATGTTTAATTTTAAGTTTTAAATGTATGTAAGTGAATGCCATTAAATTGCTTACTTGAGTTTGATTTAATACATTTTCAATTTTGAAGAGACGTCATTATATACCATGTACATGTTTCTAATGATTTTTGTATCGATGTTTGTATTGCAGTTGCGGCTATGGACACAAATGTTGAGATGCTGATTGAGCTTGACCACTTGAGGGGCATTAGTGCGGATTTTAGTGGTGGTGACAGGATTCGTCACTCACTTGCATCAACTATGGATGCAATTGTTGACATTATTTCACAGTCAAGCAATTTACTATATGATATTACATCATATAGAGAAAGAAAAAGACAAGAATATGCTGATGGGCTAGACTACACTGCAATCAAAAAGTTGAAAATATCCAAAGAGATCATATTTGCATTGTTTAGGGACCCTCGGTTGGGGGAAATCCCAAATGCAAACAAGCCTCATATCTCTATTGAGTGTTGCACATTTCAACCATTTGTTGATAACTGGATGGACAGATGGTATATGGTTTTTGATATGCCACGACATAAGAACAGGGAAATGCCCCTGTATTTCCTTCGAAAGATGTATGTAGAGTTCGTGTTACATAAACAGGTAAACTATTTTGATATCTTGCAGTTTTAGGGGATCGGTGGGGGGATTCCCCAAAACCGACCCAATGTGAGGCTTTGATACCTTGATCTCCCTATCCCTGCCCCTCGTAGGCAGTTGCTTGGGCCAGATGTCCCACCGGCACATCGTGTTATTCCAAAGACACGTGATGTGTTTTTGAGTTTGGCATGGGCGGTTGTTCTCCATTGAACTATGGTTCAACACATGGGTGAGGGAGGGACATCTGTCCCTGGTGTGGTACATACACTAGGTCGTCACGATGTAGGACCATAATCTAGTGTAGGACCATCCACTAGTGAAGGACCATTGGCACATCCCTAGCCTAGTATTGAGCCTCACGCGTGCACATCGTGTGGTCGTCCCTGCTATGGTCTTGCCTTAGATGTTGCCTTCAGTGGGTTTTTGAGTGAGGTATGCAGATGGTTAATTGTAATAAATTCTTCATTTATTTTCCTCTTTGTACACATATACATAGTTTGAGATAATATATTAATTTTGTGAACTTGCAGTTGATGCTTTATGCCGAAAGCGACGCCCCAAAGTCAGATGTTCTAGTCTCTACAGGGGGGCATGACATTCCATCCACTGATCCCGTAATTGGTGGAGGGATTCATGATGCTACCCAGTTGGAAGGCCTCTCTTATATAGCACACATTGCCGTATCTCACACAGAGGTAAACATTTTAAAATTTCAATTTTTTAATACTTGTTATTTTGTTAATTTCCACATACTTTACATGTTAGTTCACTAATGCTATCTACGGTCTAATATTTACAATTATTAAACTTGTAGATGGAAGATACTTCACTGGGGAAAGCTAATATGGAGGTAGCATCCATGGTTTTATCGTCCGAGGAAACATATGGGCTCCAGGTAAATAATTAAAAATGTCATTTTTTAAATACATGTTTGTTTGTTGAATCATGCATGTCTAACTACATGAACACTTGCTAACTGTAAGCACCAATCGAAACATATGGACCATTTCCTAGATTTGTATCTCCTCCTAGGCCATTTGTGAACAAGGGTCATGTGTATGTGAGGTAGCCTACTCATAGCAAGACTCCAGTTTCCCACGACCATGGACTTACTAATACCATGGTAATGGGCAGGCGCACAAAGTTGCTCCCCAAAACGGTTCCAACGGGGACACACTAGCGGGACTAAAATGACCATGTGCACGCACCTAAGGCAGTGGGCACTCGCTGTTGGGTTCGGTGCAGAACCGAGGCACGTGCATGCTTAGAGGCCCGCATGTGCTCCTGTTAAAAAACAAAATAGAGCAGAATGTTCCCATTCTACTCATCGGCCGAGCGCGACTTCCTCTTCGCGTGCGCGTGACTACAACCACCAAAAGAGTCCATTTCCACTCCAAAACCCACCAAATTGATCCACCAACTCATCAACAAGTTAATTGGATAGGTAAGTTCCAATTTTTTTGTCATTTTATTCATTATTTGTCATTTTAATGTTGTTTTTTGTTTTTTAAATTGGTAATAATTCCCAAATTATTAAAACAATGGAGAAATTTTCAATTGCAGATTGTAAACCCACACAATGAGTGAACATAATGTTAACCCGGAGTCCGGTGGAACACAAGAAAACCCAAACCTTGGACCCAATGCCGAAGAAAACCGTCAACAAAATCTAAATGCCGAAGAAAATAAAAACCCCCAACCAAATTTTGAACAAGATGACCTTAACCATTATGTAAATGAAATGAGAGTGCACACTTGAGATCTAAGAATCACGGGGAAACCATATCGAGTGTCTCTTGCCACGTCAATTGAGAGCTCAATTGATTCCCTCATCCATGCACATCGCCAATTGATCGACATGACTGAATATAGAGCTAGGATGCGGGAGTATTACTCGACGAGCATTTCCAAGGAAGCAATAAAATATTTGAATATAACAAAGGCCCAATTATACAGTATGTTTTCCGATCCAAAAACACAACAACCACCCAACACTAGAAAGCCACGTGTTTGCATGGATTGGTGTCATTACCAACCATGGACGGAAAATTGGTTGCAGAGGTGGTTCATGGTGTACGATAAACCTCCCTGCAATAATAGGGAGGTTCCACAGTACTTCCTTCGGAAATTGTGGGATGAGTTTATGCTCGGTTTACATGTCAACTATTTTGACATAGCCGAGTTCCAAGGTGTTGGCCATGGCTCTGCCCAAGATCGACTTGCTTCCAGGAGGAACCCACTGAGAGGGCCACCAACTTCTACGCGTGACCCCAACCCCTCTCCCCAGCCACCTCAGTTATCCGATGGACTTGATCAGATCAATGAGGGAATGAGGAATGTTGCACGTAGACTCCTCAGACACACCACCTTTGTAGAAGCAACTACAGTGGAGAGGTCGGTTGACCTTGATAGAGATCCACGTGCAGGGCCTTCACGAAAGGGCCATGATAGACTTGTGACTGGTGGTAGCCATGCTGGGCATTCCAGTTCGATGGGAAAAATGCCACATCTTTGTCCCCATTGTGGGCACACTTTCCCTGGCCTGATCGAGGGCTGTTATATGGATCAGGTCAACAATTTTTTTAATGTGTTTTCAATCATCACTTGATAACTTGTAAAGTATTTTTGTTTGACATAAACTATGATTTCAATGTATAGTTATTCATAGCTAAGACACCAACATGGGAGGACGTAGGATCTCCCAACTTGGATGCAGCAATGGCAGTTGCAACTGAAATTGCGGCACCTCACACAGAGGTATTTTCAGTACCTCTCACAATATAGTTATTACTTATGGCATTTATATTACTTAAGTATTTATATTTATGGCATATACATTGATAGTTCGTACAATGTTTTTGAATATTATGATTTTCTAAATAATGACTTGTTTAACATGTTCATAACATGCATGCATTTTGGTTTCTACAGGTGTTCCCTGACTATATTGATCAACCATCCCCGCCAAGGATTGGAAGATCACCATATACATAGCTACAATGTGTAGTTAAAAGCACGCTTTTAATTTGAATTGTGACGACTTACTATGGTTTAATTTATTGTTTGTTTAATAAATTGTGATATTACAAATGTATATGTAGGTGCCACCAACAGCTGCAAGTCCCCATTTTAGTCCTATGTTTCCACCCTCTCCCATGAGTCCCCCGCCTCGCTTCCATCTAGACCCCTCCCTCCATCCACCCCACCCCTTCCATCCAGCCTCCCCTCTCCGTCCATACTCCCCCTTCCATCCATCCTCCACCACTCATCCACTCCCCCCCGTCTATACATCCTCCCCAATTTATCCACGCCCCCCTATCTATCCATCCGCCCCCATTCATCCACGCCCCCCCTTCCTTCCAGCTTCCCCTCTTCGTCCACAACCTCCCTTCTGTCCATCCTCCTCCCTCTATGCAGGACTTACCTCCCATGCACCATCCCTCAACATCCCCCTTAGCCCTTTTTGTTGGATACCCTTTATCGTACAATCGATAGGGATTCATCGTCCATGACATCCTCCTCCACCCCATACCACCATGTCTTCTCCCACCATATCTTCCCCACTTCCCGCCACTATTGTGGCATCTACTCTTCCAGTATCCTCATCTATATCTCTAGTGGTTGCACCTATAGTGGCTGCAACTACATCTGCACTCCCCCCCAATGACTGCATCGAAGCTGGTTGTCCAGCCATCTACTCCACCTACTAGCCCAGAAGCCCATCCATGTCCATCGTTGGAGGTGTTCACGGTGAGAATCAAGCTAATTTATGAAAATATTTTGATGCATTAACAAAAATTAATTTAAGCAATTATTACTTTTCAATGAAATGATTGTTGTAAATGTTGTAGGCTGGAATTGCTGAGAGGCTCTGCAGATCCAGGACACCTGCCTCACGTTTCCCACTCACATTAGAGGTGATTTATTTAAGATTCAAATTCTACATTTGTTTTATAAATGTGGTAAATGTTGCAAATGCTTGAAAATGAAGGAATCTTATATCATTTGTTCCAGAGCCTAGAGAGACGGTCTACTCCTAGAAGGAGAAGACCCGAGGTACCAGTAGCTCGAAGGGTAGGAAGATCAACTTTAGAGATGCGCCTGGGAGTGACGGGGGTGGTCACAATGCTTGACACACCATGTTATGTACATTATCCATGAAGTGGCACTTTTATGCACCAGTTTCCATGTACTTTGTATCTACGACACAAGTTGCTATGTATTTTGGATCTATGGCATGAGTTGTCACATTTTCTATAGGGCACGAGTTGCCATTGTATGTACATTGGGAACCATGTTCCACTATTTTCCAGAAATTGTATATGTTTGGATGAGTTTTGTAGCCTTGATGTACATGAATTTTCAGTTATGTGATTTATATCGATGTTGTCTATATTAGTATCTTGTTGTCTAATGTTGTTGTCTCATGTTGTGTGTATCATGATGTGATGTTGTCTAAATTTGGTTTTTACTTTTATCCGTCCATGGCACACGGTCTTAAGTTTTGGTACCAATGATGTCCATGCATTAGTTGATAATGAGAATCAACCTAAAGCTTACCTAGATCTTAGAAGAGAAGTTGGATATCATAGTTCAACTTGGTTTATCTTTCCACATGTAAAATCTTGTAATGGTATCTATGTTAATAAAACATTATAAACATAGGCTAACTCAAACAAGATCATGTGTGAGAATTAATCTAAAAATAAATAGAATAAATGGATGGACAAATCATGCCTCATGGCACATAAGATATATATTGGGAACTTGAGTACTAGGAAAAGAATACTTAAAAATAGAAAATTTGCATTGTTGTCAAAAGGTTAAAATGAGATCCAACATGATTTTTAATAGCTCTACATAATGAGATCCAAAATGTCCATACTCTACATAATGAAATGTTGTCACTAGTATTTATATTGACCATTTTGTCTACTTAAGATCATGCAACAAATTAATAACCAAGTTATGGAGTCACTTCTTAATCAATTGTCACCATACAAATAGAACCTTGAGCACAATGTATAGCTAGCTCATTAATTCTCACTCACGGATATAGCCACCTTGGATTTGATGACCATCACATCCACTACCATTTACAATTAGGACTTCCTTAATTTATCATTATGTGATAGCGATCTAATATTATGTAGACACATTGAATTAAACACATATAGTTGACATTACAATAAATGACTACTATGAGGTGTATTTTTGAGGCTATATCCACCTCAACACACCAACTTGTTACCCCGATACCCCAAATTCTTTTGAATTCTGTCTAGAAGGGATTGAGGGGTATTAGGACATCCTAAGTCATCTATTGGACACTCAGACACTTTTTAAAGACATTTAGGACTTGCATTACATCAATAGAGTCACAAATATACCCTCATCAAGTTGCATGCATCCATTAGTGTGACATCAACACTAGAACATGTAAGCATTACTACATGTTGGACTAAGATTTACTATTGTTATGATAATATTAGGTTTCCCATCCATTGAGAAGGTTTCCATAGGTGTGCATATCCACCATATAAAAATCTTCATGGTACAACCAATTTCAAACCATTAGGTTTCTAAATTAGGTATCCGGTGCTAGGTACAACAGTTTTCTAGTTGTATGCACCCTTGCTATATAGATGAGAAATAATGCATATATGTGTATAGTGATTTGGATTCAAATGTATGCACATGAATATACATGTACAATGAAAATGATTTAATTTTTATATCTATTATAATTTAGGGCTAGATCTTAGGCTACATAATAGGGTTTCATTGTGATTAGAATACAAACTAGGGTTTACGCTACCAACTAGGGTTTTTAGGATATACTCTCGTGTTTCTAGGCTAGGATCCAAGATCCAGGGTAACCATATTAATGTTTAATTCCACTATCATGACATCATTCTCACCAATACCATGCCCACTACTACAATCACCATCAAGCTTCTCAATCCCACTTTGTACATTTCCAATACTTCCAAGTTAAAATTTATAGGTCTTGTTTCTAAAAGCTTTTCACTTATCTATTCACATAGACAAATCCACTTCCGTGAAATATTTGTTGTAGCTTGGTATGTGCAAGTTCACATGCAATAATAGTTGAGAAATCCAAAACATCCTATACCTTGGAAAAAAAACCTTATTAATCTTGTTTTGACAAAGGAAGGGGAGAACATCATAGTACAGTCTCAATAGAAATGTGCTTTTTAATGAATAGCCTCTATAAAGGGCATACTATATTTATCTAGTCTTTAAAGCCAAGTCATTTGGAATAAAATGTCACAATTTCAATTACACAATTAATGCAACGTGTTCAAATTGAAAGTTTTGTTTAGTTTCATTACATGTGGCCGAACATTAACTTCCACGAATTATTCTTTAATAAAAAAAATTATTAAATGATATTTTTTTTAAGTCTAACTTCATTGCTGAAGGGTTATTTTGTCACTAAAAATTCGTGTCAAGGGAAAAGTAAAAATTCAAACCGTAAAAAAATTTATTCATCTCCATCATCATCATCATCATCATCATCATCTTCATCACCATCACCATCATCATCAATGTCTTCATCATCATCACCATCATCATCATCATCATCAACATCTTCATCATCATTGTCATCTTTAGGTTCCTAATCAACATCTCCATCATCATCATCTTCTCCATCATGATCATCATCATCTTCATCACCATCACCATCATCATCAGCGTCTTCATCATCATCACCATCATCATAATCATAATCAACATATTCATCATGATTGTCATCTCTAGGTTTCTCATCAACATCTCCATCATCATCATCTTCTCCATCATCATCATCATCATCATCATCATCATCATAATCATCAACATCTTCATCATCATTGCAATCTCTAGGTTCCTCATCAACATCTCCATCATCATCATCTTCTTCATCATCATCATCATCATCATCATCTTCATCACCATCACCATCATCATCAACGTCTTCATCATCATCACCATCATCATCATCATCATCATCAACATCTTTATCATCATTGCCATCTATAGGTTCCTCATCAACAACTCCATCATCATCATCTTCTCCATCATCATCATCTTCATCACCATCACCATAATCATCAACGTCTTCATCATCATCACCATCATCATCAACGTCTTCATCATCATCACCATCATCATCATCATCAACATATTCATCATCATTGTCATCTCTAGGTTCCTCATCAACATCTCCATCATCATCATCATCTTCATCACCATCACCACCATCATCAACGTCTTCATCATCATCACCATCATCATAATCATCATCAACATCTTCATCATCATTGTCATCTCTAGGTTCCTCATCAACATCTAGCCATAAGTGCCTGGTGGACGATATTGCAAAGTTGACCCCCATGTGCAAAAATTGCACACTCCCTTACTGAGCAAAACCCTAGTTTCCAAAATGGACCTACAAGGTGACACCTGGGCTATGGGACCGGAGGAGATGGGCACCCCTATCCCGATGTCTTGAATTCAATGGAGTCGACGGTTTTCCGATCCAATGCATGGTCATCATTCTATGGCTTGTTCTGTCTTGCATCCAAAAGGCCTTCAGGGACACGTGTTGGATACCTACCAGGGGCATAGAACTCCAACCGTGCAACAAAACTAGGTTCCGGGGAGTCCTGCAAGTGTGTCTAGGAAGGTTTGGGTTGGGAATGCTAGCCATAAATTCCCGATGGATGATTTTGCAAAGTTGACTGCCATGTGCAAAAATTGCACACTCCCTTACTGAGAAAAACCCTAGTTTCAAAAATGGACCTTCAAGGTGACACTTGGGCCATGGGCCCAGAGGACAGGGGAACCCCTAGCACTATCCCGATGTCCTGAATCCAACGAAGTCGACGGTTTGTCGATCCGAGCCACGTCCTTCATTCTATTGGTCCTTCCATCTCGCAGACAAAAGGACTTCAGGGACACCTGTTGGATACCTACCGGGAGCATAGAACTCCAACCGTGCAACAAAACCGGGTTCCGGGGAGTCCTGCAAGTGTGTCTAGGAAGGTTCCGACTGGGAAATCTAGCCATAAGTGCCTGATGGATGATTTTTCAAAGCTGACCCCCGTGTGTAAAAAATGCACACTCCCTTACTCAGCAAAACCCTAGTTTTCAAAATGGACCTACAAGGTGACACCTGGGACATGGGACCGGAGGAGAGGGGCACCACTAGCACTATCCCGATGTCCTAAATCCAATGGTTTCGACGGTTTTTGGATCCGAGCCACAGTAGTAATTCTATGGCTCATTATGTCTTGCATCCAAAAGGCCTTCAAGACACCTGCTGGATACCTACTAGGGGGCATAGAACTCCAACCATGCAAAAAAACTGGGTTTCGGGGAGTCCTGCAAGTGTATCTAGGAAGGTTCCAGCTGGGAATGCTAGCCATAAGTGCTCGGTGGATGATTTTTCACATTTGACCCACATGTGCAAAAATTGCACACTCCCTTACTGAGAAAAACCATAGTTTCCAAGATGGACCTACAAGATGACACCTGGGCCATGGGACTAGAGGAGAGGGGCACCCTAGCACTAACCTGATGTCCTGAATCCAACGGAGTCGACGGTTTGTCAATCTGAGCCATGGCCGTAATTCTATGGCTCATTCTATCTCGCATCCAAAAGGCCCTTAGGGACACCTACTGGATACCTATCGGGGGCATAGAACTCCAACCGTGCAACAACACCGGGTTTCGGGGAGTCTTGCAAGTGTGTCTAGGAAGGTTTCAGCTAGGAACGCTAGCCATAAGTGCTCGGTGGATGATTTTTCAAAGTTGACCCTCGTGTGCAAAAATTGCACACTCCTTTACTGAGCAAAACCCTAGTTTCCAAAATGGACCTGCAAGGTGACACCTGGGCCATGGGACCGGAGGAGAGGGGCACCCCTAGCACTCTCCCAATGTCCTGAATCCAATGGAGTTGACGGTTTGTCGATCTGATCCAAGGCTGTCATTCTATGGCTCGTTCCATCTCGCATCCAAAATCCCTTCAAGGATACTTGCTGGATACCTACCGGGGGCATAGAACTCCAATTGTGCAACAAAACCGGGTTCTGGGGAGTCTTGCAAGTGTGTCTAGGAATGTTCCGACTGGGAACGCTATCCATAAGTTCCCGGTGGATAATTTTTCAAATTTGACACCCGTGTGCAAAAACTGCACACTCCCTTACTGAGCAAAACCCTAGTTTCCATGATGGACCTACAAGATGACACCTGGGCCATGGGACCGGCGGAGAGGGGCACCCCTAGCACTATCTCGATGCCCTGAATCCAACAAAGTCGACGGTTTGTCGATCCGAGCCACGGTCGTCATTCTATGGCTCGTTTTATACATTTTTCTCCAATATAACCACCTTCCCTACTATTCTTTTTGGTGGATCGTCCCACGCTGCATATAGAATCAATATTCTATTTTTGAAATCCATTCTCATTGTTAAAATCTATCAAGGTCGTAGGAGTGCCTACGCCAGTGACAACTTCAATTGTAATGACAAATTCCAACGAAGGTTCCACATGTGGTTCATAGTCATTGTTCTCCACATTTTGCACCCAAAACAAATCACTAATCTTACCATGAAAATAGAGAAAACATATAAGATTATAAAATGAATACTAAAAAGGTAACTCAATAATTACTTGAATCAGCTCCATCAGAAAATGCACATCCCTGGTGTATAATTTAGCAGATAATTGTTTAACTGCTTGATGTAAATCTTCTGTAAGTGGATTTTCTTTTTTCCCAACATAGAACTTGTCTTTCCTGATATTTTCAATATGTTCCTTGGAGGTTGCCATAAATGTAACCAAACACAATCCACAGTAAAATCATTTATCACCAAACACAATTCACAGTAGAAGCCTGTCAGTGAAACCTCTCATTAAAAAAATAAAAATAAAACCTAGTTCAGTATAAGCGGACATGAAAATAAAGAATAGAGTCACATGACCCAAGTCACTTGAATCATGACGAATTATTTTTCTTCAATCCTATACCAATACGATTCCTTGGATTTCTAGAACAATCAAACCCATGACCTAGAGAAATAGCTCAGGTTTCTCCTCTATTGTTATGGTTGGCCTCAAATTCGTGAAAGGCCTAAGGATAAGGCCATACTTATCACATTGCAAGATACTCTTGGTCACTTCCAAGATGCAAGAGCCTCTGAACCACTTTTGAAAAATGAGTGCTTACCATATCCTTTTCAGCCTCAAACACCTTGGCAATGGAGAAACAACTCAAGTTTCTCCTCTATTGTGATGTTTGGCCTCAAATTCATGAAAGGCCTAAGGATAAGGCCATACTTATCACACTGTAAGATACTCTTGGTCACTTCCAAGATGCAAGAGCCTCTGAACCACTTTTGAAAAATGAATGCTTACCAGATTTTTTTCGGCCTCAAACACCTCGGCAATGGAGAAACAGCTCAGGTTTCTCCTATGTTCTTACATTTGGACTCAAATTTGTGAAAGGCCTAAGGATAAGGCCATACTTATCACACTGCAAGATACTCTTGGTCACTTCCAAGATGCAAGAGCCTCTGAACCACTTTTGAAAAATGAATGCTTACCAGATCCTTTTCGGCCTCAAACGCCTCGGCAATGGAGAAACAACTCAGGTTTCTCCTCCGTTGTTACGTTTGTCCTTAAATTCATGAAAGGCCTAAGGATAAGGCCATACTTATCACACTACAAGATACTCTTGGCCACTTCCAAGATGCAAGGGCCTCTGAACCACTTTTAAAAAATGAATGCCTACCAGATCCTTTTCGTCCTTAAACGCCTCGGCAATGGAGAAACAGCTCAGCTTTCTCCTCTGTTGTTACATTTGGCCTCAAATTCATGAAAGGCCTAAGGATAAGGCCATACTTATCACACTGCAAGATACTATTAATCACTTCCAATATGCAAGAGCCTCTGAACCACTTTTGAAAAATGATTGCTTACTAGATCCTTTTCGGCCTCAAACGCCTCAATAATGGAGAAGCAAATCAGGGTTCTCATCTGTTGTTATGTTTGGCCTGAAATTCATGAGAGGCCTAAGGATAAGGCCATACTTATCACACTGCAAGATACTATTGGTCACTTCCAAGATGCAAGAACCTCTAAACCAATTTTGAAAAACGAATGCTTACCATATCCTTTTCGGCCTCAAACGCCTCGGCAATGGAGAAACAGCTCAGGTTTCTCCTCTGTTGTTACATTTGGCCTCAAATTCATGAAATTCCTAAGGATAAGGCCATACTTATCACACTGCAAGATACTCTTGGTCACTTCCAAGATGCAATAGCCTCTGAACCACTTTTGAAAATGAATGCTTACTAGATCCTTTTTGGCCTGAAACGCCTTGACAATGGAGAAACAACTCAGACTTTTCCTCTGTTGTTACGTTTGGCCTCAAATTTGTGAAAGGGCTATGAATAAGGCCATACTTATCACACTGCAAGATACTCTTGGTCACTTCCAAGATGCAAGAGCCTCTGAACCACTTTTGAAAAACGAATGCTTACCAGATCCTTTTCCGCCTCAAATGCCTCAACAATGGAGAAACATCTCAGTTTTCTCCTCTGTTGTTACGTTTGGCCTCAAATTCGTGAAAGGCCTAAGGATAAGGACATACTTATCTCACTACAAGATACTCTTGGTCACTTCCAAGATGCAAGAGCCTCTGAACCACTTTTGAAAAATGACTGCTTACCAGATCCTTTTCGGCCTCAAACGCCTCGGAAATGGAGACACAACTCAGGTTTCTCCTCTATTGTTACGTTTGGCCTCAAATTCGTGAAAGGCCTAAGGATAAGGCCATACTTATCACACTGCAAGACACTCTTGGTCACTTCCAAGATGCAAGAGCTTATGAACCACTTTTGAAAAATGAATCCTTACTAAATCCTTTTTGGTCTCAAACACCTCAGCAATGGAGAAACAACTCAGGTTTCTCCTCTGTTGTTATGTTTGGCCTCAAATTCGTGAAAGGCCTAAGGATAAGGCCATACTTATCACACTGCAAGATACTCTTGGTCACTTCCAAGATGCAAGAGCCTCTGAACCACTTTTGAAAAATGAATGCTTACGAGATCTCCCAAACCGTGGCTTCGGTCGTGAATCCGTCAATTTTGGTGGATTCGGGACACCCGGTTTCAGCTAGGGACCCCCCACAGCATGCCGCCAACCCCCGAAAATAGTGCCAATGTGCCATCTCCGGAGCTAGGGTTTTGCTCAGTGAAGGAATTTTGAATATTGCTCAAGGGGGTCATTTCTTGTCCAAAGGCTCCCGGGTGTGCGTGGACACGTCTACAATGGAAATACACACATGTGGCAGCTGACAGAATCCATGTCCACTCACCGGTTTGCGTTCCTCAGCCCCAGAGCAATTCCTCAAAGTGTCCCTGAATGGCCCCGGGGTTCCCGACTAAAATTCATGTAGCACCCAAACTGTGGCTTCGATTGTGAATCCGTCGAATTCGGTGGATCCAGGATGTCGGGTTTCAGCTAGAGGGACCCCCCATAGCGTGCCGCCAACCCCCGAAAACGGTTCCAAGTGCCATCTTCGGAGCTAGTGTTTTGCTCAGTGAAGGCCTTTCGAATATTGCTCAAAGGGGTCATTTCTCATCCGAAGGCTCCCGGGCGTGTGTGGCCACCGTGGACATGTCCTAAATGGCCATATGCACCTCTGGGAGCAAACAGAACCCAAGTTCGCTCGTTGGTTTGGGTTTCGGGCCACCAGAGCAAATCCTCAAAGTGTCCCTGAATGGCCCCGGGGTGCCGCACCAAGATGCCCATAGCACCCAAACTGTGGCTCTGATCATGAATTTGTCGTTTCTAGTGGATCCGGGATGCTAGGTTTCAGCTAGGGGACACCCCACAGCGTGCCTCCAACCCCCGAAAATGGTTCCAATGTGCCATCTCCGGAGCTAGGGTTTTTCTCAGTGAAGGCCTTTTGAATATTGCTCAAGGGGGTCATTTCTCGTCCGAAGGATCCCAGGCATGTGTGGCCACCGTGGACATGTACACAATGGCCATACGCACCTGTAGGAGTGGATGGAACCCAATTCCACTCGCCAGTTTGGGTTCCATGCCCCTGGAGCAAATCCTCAAAGTGTCCTCGAATGGCCTCGGGGTGCCGAACCAAGATGCCCGTAGCACCCAAACCGTGGCTCCGGTCGTGAATCCGTCGATTCCGGTGGATCCAAGACGTCGGGTTTCAGCTAGGGGACCCTCCACAGCATGCCTTGAAGTCCAAGGAATGGTGCCAATGTGCCATCTCCGGAGCTATGGTTTTCCTTAATGAAGGAGCTAGGGTTCACTGAGCAAAACCCTAGATTCGCAGATGGCATAATAACACCGTTTCTGAGGGTTGGAGGCATGCTATGGGAGGGTGACCTAGATGGAACTTGGCGTCCCAGATCTGCTGGAATTGACGGATTCGTGACCGGAGCCACGATTTGGGTGGTGTGGGAATCTTGGTCTAGCACCCCAGGGCCATTCAGGGACACTTTGAGGAATTGCTTGGGGGCCACGAAACCAAAACCGACGAGCGGACTTGGATTCTATTGGCTCCCACAGGTGCGTATTACCATTGTTGCATATCCATGGTGGCCACACATGTCAGGGAACCTTCAGACAAGAAATGACCCCCTTGATCAAAACCCTAGCTCCGGAGATGGCACAATGGCACTGTTTATGGGGGTTGGAGTGTTACAACGTAATCTTCCACCTTGTGAGTATTAGAATTCTTTAACCTGTAGGATCCCTTTCACTGACTCAGATCCACTTTATATCCTTCAGACATATTGTTCCTCATTTTTTCCCTTGTATGCTTGTTGCATCATTACAGCGGGCATACCTATGAGTTGCATCACTATAGCCCGTGGGTAGCATGTAAAATGGTAAAAATCACTAGTTAATTACTTTTTACTCCCAAAAAGCGGTTATTGGGTGACCTTTGATCCTCCATTTACCGAAAAAATGCCTCAATGTGTCCTTTCATCTACCTTTGGGAGGACTATATATTGAGCACATATGGCTTATGGACGGGAGGAGAAAGAAGAGCAAGAGAACTCTAGTGGATTTTTGCCCTATCTTGAGTCTACACTCATTGATCCTTGTACTTGTGAACCCCTTATGTTCACCTTCCAAACTCCTACCATAGTTTGAGTCTTCCATTCATGGAGGATTGAAGTGGTGGAGGCACAAGTGGATTGATCCAGATCTTGGTTCAGATTGGTTGCCAGAAAGAGGTCGCATCACATTGTACTTCTTCTTGTTTATTAATAGAAATACTCATATTATTGTCCATTAATGTTGTGAACGTTGTTTATTCTACATTGGGTTGAATTTACTTATAATATCATGGACCATTGCTATTGATGATGTTAATGTCATTTATATATTATATGTACTTGTTGTATATTGGTTGTCAAGACTAATTTGCAGATTCAAGTGCATGGATTGAAAGCTCCAACGGGGATCTACATCAAACGTTTGGATCGAGGTTGGTTACATTCTCCATTATTTTAGCATTGTCATTTATAATAGCATAGTTTTGAGAATTGAGTTAATTTCAGCTAGTCAGCTGTCTATAGTGGTCCCCCAATCCATAGTGAGTTTTCTCCAATACAGAAATGGCGACTCCGCCGGGGAAAACATCCATGTTTGGGGATTTTTTGAGCATTAGTCCTTAATTAGAGTTGTTGTTTGTCAAAGCTCTGTGTCACTGATTGGCCGTTAAGATACACTATGGAAAACTTGCTTTTTTCTGAGCCATTGGACTCTTTATTTGCCCATTTGCCTTTCCTCACCCGCGGGATAGCTTAGCTCTACCCGCGTACACCCGCCTCTATTTACTCTACTGCTCATGGGTACCTACGGGTTTTCCTTAGACAATAGCGTACAACTCCGGCTTTTGTTGATTTATGACTTTTGGTTGTTGCTGGGTTGGCTTTGGATGATCCTGAGTCTTTGTTGGCCTGTTTCTTGACTGTTCCATGCCTTGGTTGTGACCATAACTCTTCTTTTCTCTTGGTTGAGCCTTATTGGTTTTTTACCCATCTTTGGATTTAGCCTTGTTGGTTTTTTCCTTTTGATCTCATTCCTGTGGCTGGGTCTTACTGTTTGGGATCTGCTGGGTTGTCTTAGTGATCTTCTCGGCACTTCAGTGACTGAATAGTAGGATTTTGCTTGCATTTTTCATTTCTTTATATTGAAAAATACATATAGTTTTTCATTTTCCCTTTGCTTATAAGAGAAAATGATAATAAAAAATTTGCTTTCATGTACTGCATCTTGCATTGAATGCTTGCTGCTTTCATTTAGGTTCTGCTTGTGCATCGAAAATATAAAAGGATTGCATTTTTATTTCGAAATCGTTGGGTTGATTTTGCATGCTAGTGGCTTTGTTTTATTGGATAGATGAGTCTAGGATTGGACGATTTTGCATACCATTGAGTCATATACATCACTAGTTTCACGACCATATCCTTCGAGTAACCATAGCCACTAAAATTAATGCTTAATCTTAAAATTGATTAGACCGATTTTATTTATAGGGTACACCAACTAGCATATGTTTAGAGTCTTGGAATAGATCATTGTGAGTTAACAATCCAAGACTACTAGATGAAACATTAGGTGTCTGACCAGGGAGTGGAGGAATCCATGGTATATATTGGTGTTCTCAGGAAGCTCTACTCAAACCAGATTTAAGCACGAGGTCATGGGAGGTTTGTTGAAGGGATATCCCTCTGATACCAGCTGAACGTGGGAGATATTTCCAGGGTTTGTTCGTATCTGGGGGTATCGGAGGTTCGTCCTCTTGAGCTTCGGACTTATCTACCCTGCCCATACGACAGATCCCACCTGCGACTATCCCCCTGAGCATTGGTTATATTGCGGTGACCATAGTTTCCTTACCTAGGTATCGCATAGGGTACTTGCAGTGGTTATGTTGTTTGTTTCACGAGTCAGATAGGGATTGGATAACACAGTTGTGTTTGGATAGTGGACTTGACCCTGTGCACGCAATGAAGCATGGGTGTCTCTATAACTGATTCTGTTACCTCCGGCTATAGTTTGGGAGTCTCAAGCCTCTCCTAGGTGAAACATACCGGCTCTAGTGTCGGGAGCTCATTTAGCTACTCTGTTTGTCTGCTCTTGGTTGTAGTTTCTCTAGGTGTGTGCTTTTAATTTACTGTTTTTTTATCGATAGTTGGCCTTGATTATATTCTCTTCAGAGATATCGTGGCATGGAGTCCTACTCTCCGTCGATCCCGTCGGTTGGTTGGTTTAAAGCCTGCCGAACTTTCACGCCGTGTCACTAGAGGATGTCGGCGGGTTCCCTCTGAGTCTTTGGATTCTTACGAGACATACGTCCAAGACGTCATGACCGCTGCACAATATGACATGGGAGAAATCCCTAGTAGTCCATCGGGTAGAGCTGAACACACTTCTGACACCCCTACGCCTCGTGAGGCGTGGGGAGGTGATCCACCTGAGACCCAACCTAGTTTGTTTGGTCTCGACCCACCCGAGGACGACCTATTCGATCCTTCTTTCCACATAATTATTTATACGGGATGCCATAGGTCCATGATGATTTAGGCCCTACGGTCAACCCTACCGCATTCTCATATGGTATGCCATATTACACCACAGTTTATCCTTCCACTACTTTTGGTAACCACGCTAGCACCATTCATAGCATTAGCAACACTGCACCCACTGGGGGAAATACCTTTGCTGGGGGCACCACGTTGTCCACTCACACACGTAGTATGGTGACCGGTCACGTTCCTCCTAATAATGCTAATGTTGGAAGACGACGGCCTCCTAGGGTTACCCAACCTAATAGGAACACAGTTCAAAACATGACTCGCCATCCACCACCTAACACACATATCGCTACCCATCAACCCAGGATCAGTTTCGCAAATGTTAATGCTCCTCCTAACCACGTGGGTGGACATATATCGCACACTTTTGCGTCCACCACCGCTACTAGTAATACTAATGTAGGAGGTGGGAATATATCTTATCCTCATGGTCATAATGCCACCATTCCTGCTACTAGTAACACCAATGTTGGGGTTGGGAATACTTCTCACACTTTGGGTCACCACACGCCTGCTCATGCTAATGCTATTGCTGGGGGTGGGAACATACCTCACCATTATGGTCATTACAACTCGGTTCCCACTATGAATAATATGTATATGCCCCATACTTATGGTGGCAACCCTTACTACAACACAGTCGGTGCTAGCCACCAGTTCAACCCACCTTAATACGGTGCCCAAAATACTCATATGCCTGCTTACTCTCATACGGGTCAAGTCGGAGGAGGTTATCAACCTTATGACCATGGTCAAGCTTATGGTCCGTCATGTCCTCATTATCAGTAGTTTAAATCTCATGGTCAAGATTTTGGTCCACCTTATAATATGGTTCCATTCAACCAACCTTTTATGGGAGTTTATAATCAAGATTTCCAGCTGTAGCTCCCATTCCTTGCATGTTTGAATCTTCCAGATCTTTTGAAGCTCACAAATGATCCAGTGTGTCACAACCCTAATTGGCCCCGGTCCCTACTAAGCACCCTTCGGACATTCCTAAGTTTGAGGGGAAAGGTGGTGAGGATCCGGGTAATCATGTCACAACGTTTCACCTTTGGTGCTCCTCGAACTCATTGAATCACGATTCCGTTAGATTACAACTATTTAAACACACCCTCATGGGGGCAACTGTGAAATGGTATGTGGAGTTGCCTAGGAACACCTATAGGGGATTCTGTGAAAATCCTCACAGCAGATCTAAGAGATGATGTATACCTCACAAGAGTAATTATGATTAAGCAGGAAAATAGAAGAAGAGTGAACAATACAGTATAATGAGCAACAGAATAATACGGTACAATAGAACTCAGATAGAAGCAATAATACTTCACACACACTAATTAATTAATCACAATATGGACAAATAAATAGTACAATGGTAGAGAGGATTCGAATGCCTAAGGTGGCAATTCGAATTAGCCTCTCAGAGTGATCATAAGATCAATAAAGTGTCATCGGAGCACAACTAGGTGTCCTCATGATCATCAGAGTGCAACTAGAAGTCTTCATCATCATCAGTGGAGTCATCAATGCTCAAGTAACTGTCAACCATCAGTCAAACTAACTCCGGTAGGTGTAACTGAGTGTAACTCAATGTAACTGACTGTAACTGAGTGTAACTGAGTGTAACTAAGTGTAATTGACTGTAACTGAGTGACAACTGGACTGGTAGGTGAAGAAGGGCGATTTGATCCCTAAAATCAAGGAAGAAGGGTGCATTAAGCAACTGGAGGGCTAAAACTGAATAGTGAGACGCTCCTGGGGGCTGGTTAACTGAGGGCTAGGTGCTGGACTGATGCCCGGGATGCATGCAAACCCTAGAATGCATGCAAACCCTAAAGGTGCATGCATGACTGAAAATGTAAATGATCAAAATACTGGTGGGACTAGGATGGAGTATAGGAATATCCTAACACCCCCCCTTAATCCATCCTGGGCCCTGGTAACTAAGACCAAAGGTCACCCAATACAATGAATAATAATAATCAATAAACCAAGGAAGTGGGAAAATTTCATGGGAAACATACCCCCTCCTCAAAAAATAGACTGTAAGGCACACATAAAAATAAATGCTCCAAACTCAAGCATGTGTGATGCTTGGTCATATGTCTGGAGGTATCTTCTTCTTGGGAAGAAGTGGATCATGCTCAAAAAGCATGTGCTTGTACTTGCTCTTCAGATCGAATGTGATGAGAACAAATCCAACAGTATGAGAATGATCCTTGAACCTGTGATTCGAATCAGCTGAGGTAGGATCAAATCTGTGAAAGTGCATATAGTCTTTTGTCTTCTCCTTCGAACCACCATGGGTGAGATTATGCCAAAAATAACTATTACATGTTTGCTTGAAATCAAAATCAGATTTAAGACTTAAAAAACAGTTTCTTGAGATCTCCTTTGAACCAACAGGGGTGAGATAAAAACTATCATATGCATGAGAAATTATCCCAAGCAGTAATTGCTTAGAATCCAAATTAGATCCAAGACTTGAATCATGGTTTCTTGAGATCTCCTTTGAACCATGAGAGGTGAGATCAAAACCAGTAGATGCATGATAAATTATCCCAAGTGAATGGCAATGGCCATATTCTTCAATGACCTTATGAAAGCATGAATTTATGATCATATAGTAGTATAAAAGAGGAGATAGCTGGAGAGGAGCGAATGCATTACCTTCAGTAGCTGTTTTGACCTCTGAAATAATCATGTGATCATGATGCAAACCAACAGACTCTAGTGCAAGAGAGGATTTAGGACCTTCTGCAATATCTAGAGTGTGAGCTGGAACAGAAGGAGAAGAAAGTTTGAGCATGAGTGGAGAATCTACAAGTTCTTTGTCAACAACTTCAATATGAGATGATACTGGTTCATGATCTGAGAGATCATCAAGGGGATCGAATGCAACATGATCTGAGAGACCATCAGGAGGAGCGAATGCATCATGATCTGAGAGACCATCAAGTGGAGCGAATGCATCACCTTGCTTGCTTTTGAAGGGATTTGGACCAAATCCATCATTCGTTTTGCCGAATATTTCATCCAGATGAGCCCATAACTCTTTTGGAGTTTCAATATCAATGATGGTCGGGTACAATATGTAATCAGTCATAGTAAGCTTCATCCTTCCAATGTGCATGTCACCTTTATTCAACCATTTAATCTTCTTTGTAGAGGATTCGAACTCTCTTTCAAAATAGCAATCAAAGAGATCATGGCTCTTTAAATATGCTATTATTTTTTGTTTCCATTCATCATAGTTGAATAGAGAAAGAGGAGTGATTTCTTCTAATTCAGGATACATTGAAGCTATAGAAGACTTGCAAAAACAATATAGAATAACTGCAACTGCTACTGCTGCAAAAATGCAAAAATTGATGTAACTGCTGCACTCAAAATCTTGGTAATAACCTGCAAAAAACTCTCAAGAATGGAGACAAACAATACTCTCAACATGCTCTGATACCATGTGAAAATCCTCACAACAGATCTAAGAGATGATGTATACCTCACAAGAGTAATTATGATTAAGCAGGAAAATAGAAGAAGAGTGAACAATACAGTATAATGAGCATTAGAATAATATGGTACAGTAGAAATCAGATAGAAGCAATAATACTTCACACACACTAACTAATTAATCACAATATGGACAGATAAATAGTACAATGGTAGAGAGGATTCGAATGCCTAAGGTGGCAATTCGAATTAGCCTCTTAGAGTGATCATAAGATCAATAGAGTGTCATCGGAGCACAACTAGGTGTCCTCATGATCATCGGAGCGCAACTGGAAGTCTTCATCATCAGTGGAGTCATCAATGCTCAAGTAATTGTCAACCATCAGTCAAACTAACTCTGGTAGGTGTAACTGAGTGTAACTCAATGTAACTAAGTGTAACTCAATGTAACTGAGTGTAACTGAGTGTAACTAAGTGTAACTGAGTGTAACTGACAGTAACTGAGTGTAACTGAGTGACAATTGGACTGGTAGGTTAAGAAGGGTGAGTTGCTCCCTAAAATCAAGGAATAAGGGTGCATTAAGCAACTAGAGGGCTAAAACTGAATAGTGAAAAGCTCTTGGGGGGTGGCTAACTGAGGGCTAGGTGCTGGACTGATGACTGTGATGCATGCAAACCCTAAAGGTGCATGCATGACTGAAAATGTAAATGATCAAAATATTGGTGGGACTAGGATGGAGTATAGGAATATACTAACAGATTCAACAAGATTGCTTTGGTTTTCTTAGACCATTTCCAATTGTCGGTTCGTTATGATACTGGTACTGAACTTTTGTCTACCTTCCATCAGAATAAGGCCACACATATTTCTGACAACGTTCAAGAGTGGCACCGAAGGAAGAGATTAGTGAAAGACAAGTCTCTACTCCCATACATTACTAAGGATGTTTCGATGTCTGGCATTGTGACTGAGAAACAAGCCATCTTGAAAGTCCAGCAGTTAGACCTATTATACTCTCAGTCTAGCATTTTATATGACATTATTCTTGATGCACCAAGAACGCAACATGAGCCCACGTCAGTTCCTAGACCGCATGTCGATGGCATCGTGGGATCCGCAAGCACTCGCCCCATAGACTTGGTAGATAATCAAATGAAAAATTTGTCGCTAAATCAGTCTACTCCTGGACAGGTTCACACCTTGTCCACTTCCACCCCGTCGTCTGATGTACACAATGTGCAATCAACGAAGCCGTCAGGTAGCCAGCAACCTGGTGGTAAGAAAAAGGGGAGAAACAACCATAGGGGTGGAAACAATGGGAATAACAATAATAGCAATCGCAATACCGCTCGTAAAGAGAATACCAACCCTCCTTGGGAAGGTGGAAATGCTGGTGAGGATCGTAAACCTAGGTGTAAGGTGAAATTCCCTTGCAAGCTCTATGGGGAAGATCATCTTACTCACTTATGTCCTTGAATCGAAGAAGCATCGAAGCATTTAGCATAGAGCCAAGCTGTGTTAAAGGATACCCTTCTTCATCATCAAAACATGACTTCGCATGCTCCCACCAATGGTTATGGACCTACTGAAACGGTAACATCTTCTTCCAATACTAGTGGTTATGGATGTGTGAATATGGTTCAATCGGAGGTTAGTGTTGCTACTCGTCAATGCGATTATGGTGCACCACAACCTAATATGGGGAGTGAGCCTCCCCCACCTCCTGGAAATTCCTTGCATATCGAGAATCCCTCTAATAAGCCGTGGATACCGAAAGGTGTTCTCAAGCGCTCTACGCATAATCCTAATGCTCGAGCCGCCCAAAACTACTCCATTGTAGAAGATTTGGGCCAAACTTCGTGTGCCATGTTGGCTCTTGAAATTTTGCAGGCCTGTCCTTCTCAGAAGAATGCCCTTTTGAGTGCGTTAGGAGTTCAGGATGGGGGAAATCCCAGCATTATCAAGTTTGATACTACTGATGTTCAACCTCGCTTACCTTACCATGTGGCTTTTCAAATCCAGGTGGTGTGCCTTCAGAGTTTTGTAAAACGTACTATGGTTGACAAAGGTTCCTCTGCGTCAGTAATGTCATTAAATATCGTGGCTCTCCTCCTCTACTCGCGTCTAGAACCATGCTCACTGCATTCGACGATCAGTCATTTAAGTCGCATGGAATTATCCCTTCCCTTGTTGTCTGCTTGGGAGGTAAGTATGTTCCTATTGAAGTCAAGGTGGTTGGTGCACCCATCAACTACAACCTATTCCTGGGTCAAAATTGGATGTACGCTATGAAGGCCGTTGCGTCCACTGTATTCAAAGTTATCTTCTTTCCCCATGAAGGCAAGATTGTGACCATCGATCAGCTGGATTTCGTTAACACTCCTTCCATAGCATCCATGAGATCCATAGTCCCACAAGTTACTGATTCTCAGCCGGCAACTGGGAACATAGGTGTTGGTATGTACCCTTCATTGATGGGAACTTATAGTCTTTCTGCACCTGTGAACTTCATCGAAACCATTTCCGACAAGGTGTCTCCTCCTTTGCACAGTATGCCATTCCGGACTTCCTATTGTACTAATGCATGGACTTTACCTTCCACGAGTTCTACGTCCGGAGACATTACGCCCATCGGGATGTCTATGCCATTGTCTGTAGCTGAGCTTGCTTACGAGCATATTCAACAAGCCACCACAGAACCAGATCTCTCTTCTTCTCAAATAGTCAAAGAAGATCATGTTACGCTGCCAGTTTGGGAAGCCAACTCATCTTGTTCACACGACTTCCTTAATGATACTTTGCCATCTGATGAAGCTATTATGGAGGCCATGTGTGGTAGTGAGAGGCCTTGGGAGGATATGCATCATCGTTCTTATTTCCTTCCCAACCTTGAGTTCGCTGAGCAAGAAGAGTTTAGGATGACTCTAGCAGAGATGGTTGGTCACCCTATGGGACTTTTGGAGTCGCATGATGTTTTTGTGGAAGGGAACATGGCCAATATCTCCCCAACCATTTCAATCAACATCTCTCATACTCCTAGAAAGGTGGAGAATGTATACATCGGTGTTGATTGCATTCTTGAGGAGATTGCTATTTACATTGAATTGATTACAGAACTCTAGGAAGCTTTTGCCTAGTCATATGAGGAGATGCCAGGAATAGACCCCGGCATTGTTGAACATGAGATTAGAACGTATCCTAATGCTAAACTGGTTCGACAACGCTTACGTGCTATGAACCCTAGAAAGGAAGCTGCTATCAAGGCAGAGGTGGAGAAACTACTCAAAGCTAGTTTCTGTTGAGATATTGTAACTTCAAAGAATATTATATTTGTACTTTATTATTCCAGAGATGTTTCATTACTCCGTGAAGATCTTATTGTATATCCGGAGATGTTTATTCCTCCATCGGAATGTGGTAACTCAGGTTATTAGACTTCCCTAGTGGGGGTCGGCCCTGTATGTGTTATGTGGGTCAAAGGGTTATTAGACCACCCTAAAGGGGTCGGCCCAGTCAGTTGTAGTGGGGTATTTAACCCATTGGTTAAATACGAGCCTACGTGTTCTTGTGTAAAACACAAGTTGGAGTAATGTATAAATAGAGGAAGTGTATTCATCATTTGACACACACACTCACTTGAGAAAGGCGCACTTGTGGAGGAGAGGTCTGTTATGGTGGAGGAGGAGATCATGTCTTTGGTTTGCATCTTTGTATATTGCTGGTCATCTATATTGAGGAAGCTTTGCTGGGTTTTCTACCCCATGAGGGTTTCCCAGGATAAATCTGTGTCTCTTGTGTTTATGCTATGCTTGTTGTTTCTTCAGTGATCCTGTATATGCTATTATTGTGAAATGGAATGTAATGCTGCTATTTTCTGTATTAGCATATTAAATCTTAACATGGTATCATAGATAAACTGAAGGAAGGCAAGGTATGGCACTTACGACACTTGCTTTACTTACGACAATTTGAAGGTTAGGGTTTTATATAGCAAAAACCAGTCATCGTGGAACTTTCGCTATAAATCCATTTTGGTGAAGGTTCAGAATCTGAAACATTTACAGGTCGTAGATAACATCTCCAGGTATCTTGTGTCCAAAGGGAACCCTCAGATGCATTGTACTTTGTAAGTTATGATCAGTACAAGTTAGGGTTTCTGCCTCTTCCAGATCTCAGTCAAAATCAGGTGACCTAGGAAAAAAGGTCATAACTTGGGCTAGGAAGCTCCAAATGCAATTTCGTAAAAGGTGATAGGTATTAAACAGACTGTACTATCTCAGGAAACCTTTTCAGAGGCTGAACCTGAAACAATGACACGTGGCACTCTGTACAAGTTCGCTCTCCTGTATTATCCAAAAACAAGTCACGTTGTGACATTTGGCATAAATCTCTCTCAGAAAATCCAATTGAGGTCAGACTTGTCAGGATGGAAAGATGACAGGTCAGGCTACTTCAAAAAAAGTTTTCAGACCCTGTGGAGCAAAAATTTCGGAGTTTTAACAGAAACAATCAGGTACATATTTCTGTCAAAACAGAATTATTTTTGGAGCACCTTTATTCATGGCTTCCGGAATTTAGGGTTTTGGAGAAAGTTAGAATATTTGGAATCGGAATCCACGGCTGAATGCTACTCAGGAAAATTGAAATTTAGAGACCAAGATCGAATTTTTTGGTTGGGTAGAAAACCGGGCTTGATTAAACCCTAGCTCGGGATTTTGATTGGAAAGATGGAAAATTAGGGCTTCAACAAAAGTTGGAATTTTTTAAGTCTGTAACCACGGCTGGAAGCTCCTTAGAAAAATAAGACTTTAGAGCCTTGGATCAAACCTTTTGATTGAGCAAAAGGGTGGGCTTCATCAAACCCTAGTTCGGGATCCTGTCCAGAAGATCCAGAAGTTTCAAAGGCAATTTTGAGGGGTCAATTTTTGGAGATTTCAAAATTGAAGTATGCTAGTTTGATCAGCTCAGCAAGACACATCCTTCCATTCATTTGGAAGTGTGAAAGTCAAAGATTGAATTTTTAGGGTTTCTCTAGCAAACCCTAATCAAGCTCCAGATCAAGTTTCAGGGGGAGTTGAGGCTAAGGCCTTACATAAGAAGACTACAAGAAGTCTCGACAGGTATGACTTAAGGAGGTTTAGGTATGTCTTGAAATCTGATTCTTGATTAAGTTCATGATGTGTTTGTCTTCATATTATTTATTAGTACAATCTTGATTAATGTTAGAATTGTCTTATCACCCTAGTAACAATATGAATGCATGTGAATGATCGAAGACATTCATTGATTAGGGCTATATGATTGTACTAATGCATTATGGTTTTGTGTGAGGTTGATGTTGTCTGCTAACAAGATACAGGTACATCACAAAAGACAAATCAAGTTCCATGACCATGACAACATTAAGACAAAGACTCATCCATAATCTTTGTTCTACTTACGAGGTATGTATGACTTTGTTATATTATGCTTAACCTATGAGACATGCAGGTTCTAGCTCAGGATCTCTAAATCATTGAAGAGATTGTTTAGGTATGTTATACATAACTAAGCAGGTATATTAATCCAGGTATGTTTACCTATGTCAAGTTAGAATCTTACCTTGTGTTAGGATCCCTTATATAAGTATACTTGGTATGATTGGTTATGCTTATTCATAAAGTTAGTAATCAAGGGTTTATGCATACTATGTCTCTTATCTTGATGATTTAATTAACCTGAAGAGTACTATGATCAAACAAGAATATGCATGAGTAAAAGAAGACTTCCTTGAAACTCTGAATACTAATGATCATGACTATATATATTCAAGATTATTTAGAATTAGAATGTTTTGATAATATTAAGAATATACTAATGAATGTATGTTTGTGTATGAGATCATGAGGATGACACTAGTGCATACTTGAGCATGCACAGTGGCACAGAATGAATAGAAGTTCAAAAGACATATAGAATATCAAGCGGGAGGCAACCACACAAACATAAAAGATAAGTATTTAAGTTGTTATTTGAAATAATAAATGATATTGTCCGTAATAGGTTATATGCATATTTGTATTCCTATAATATATCATACTGAGTGTAAACATTCATAGAGCAATGAAACAGTATACTACTAATATGCATATGATTGGTAAGATGGTCAAACATTCCATTGTTGCTTGTCTAGAATGAAACCTCTTTGCTGACATACTGAGAGTTGTGCACACTCTCGATAGTATGTTCTGGTAGAGATGGAAGGCATCTAGATAGCCACTGTATGCATATAGGATATGGAAAAGTGTTGTGCCAAAGTATTGATCAAAATAGTTGCATAACTATGTAAATGATATCTGTATGCATAATAGGTTATCATGTCAATATGATTTGATGATTATGAAGTATGAATAATCATGTACTTAATTTTGATTTGTAGGAAAGATCATGATAAATGATGAACAATGAACAAGCGATGGATGTTCAACAAAAGGATTTACAAATCAAACATACTATAAAAGGCTTGTGGCTAGAAGATTCTCTTAAAAAGAGGAAAAGAATCATGATGAGATGTTTGCTCCAAGTGGCTAGACCATTATCTTAATGGTGTAATTAAAGAAGAAGTGTGAATCAAGTTCTGTATGGGTTCCCGGGATCGATAATCAATTGATGAGCTTAATGATCACCATGGGTCATGTGGATCTCAACCTTTGCTACAAGGTTGAATATGGTTTCTATACACAGATGACATGGATGAAAGAAGGAACTCACCACAGAGTTCAAATGATATTTAGGCTCATATTAGTAGACCCATCTAATGAGATATGGCACAGATAGATATGCAGAAGATCATTCAATGCAGAGTGTGAATGATGTTCAGTCACAAAGAGAGAATTGACAGTCTCTTGATAAGCTTGGACTTTACCAAAAGTAAAGTTGTTCCTAACCTTTACCTTAAGGTTGTGGATGATGAACATATCATACCATTATTGTATGATGATGATCTCTTTCTGACAAAGAATGAGAAACAGATCATGAAAAGAAAGAAGAAGATGGCCGCAGAAATGAAAATGAAAGATCTCATATTGATGCATTACTTCCTAGGTCTGGAAGTATGGCAAGGCTCAGAAGGAATCTTTCTCAACCAGGGAAAGTATGCTGAGAAATATTAAAAGGACTTGATGTGTTGGGATGGCCACTCTTGAAGTTGTTAGCAGATGACTCATTAGAGTTAGTGGATAGAACTCTGTACAGACAAAATATTGAGTCATTGATGTGTCTAAATAATACTAGGTCAGATATATGCTTTGCTGTGAACACCTTGAGTCAGTATCTAGTGGAAACTAGATGTGTTCACCTGATAAGCTACAAATCATGTGATGCGGTACCTATAGGATACAATAAGACTTTGATCTATGTTATCTTGGAGATCATGACTTCAGATGGCTACACAGATGTTGATTGGGAACGAAGTGTATCAAACAGGAAGAGCACATCGAGAGGATGTTATTGTCTGGGATCAGCCATGATCTCGTGAGCACAAGCAAAATATATGGCTGCTTGCTCTGCTAAGTTATGAAGCAGTGTGGCTTCAGGATTGTTTGACTTAGAGATAGACCCAACTATGATCCTATGTGACAAGCAGAGTTGTATCAAGATGGCAAAGAATCTAGTGTTCCAAGATATGGTGCAGAAAGGAACCAAAGTTTCAATTTGTAACAATGTACTAACCAAACCTCTTCTGATCCGATGTACTAACCAAAACTCTACCTCAAGTAAAGTTTTCCGAGACAAACTTAATATAGTCCAGAAGGACCCTTCTCGAAAGGGGGAGTGATGTGATCACTTATGATGAGATTGCCTACATCGACAGTGAGGTCGATGATATGATTGGATCTTCGAGAATGAAGTCCTTGGTGGACTTGAGGGGATTGGATCATCCCTGGACTTCAGTCCTAAAGAGAGCCGTAGACATGATGTCTCCGAGAACAAAATCCTGAATGAACAGGTAAGGGGATTGGATCGTCCTCGGACTTTAGTCCTTTGAATTGAGCCATAGACATGATGTCTCCGAGAACAAAATCCTAAATGAACAGGTAAGGGGATTGGATCGTCCTCGTACTTTAGTCCTTTGAATTGATCCGTAGACATGATGTCTCCGAGAACAAAATCCCGAATGAACATGTAAGGGGATTGGATCATCCTCGGACTTTATTCCTTTGAATTGAGCCTTAGACATGATGTATTCGAGAAAAAAATCCTGAATGAACAGGTAAGGGGATTGGATCGTCCTCGGACTTTAGTCCTTTGAATTGAGCCGTAGACATGATGTCTCCGAGAACAAAATCCTGAATGAACAGGTAAGGGGATTGGATCATCCTCGGACTTTAGTCCTTTGAATTGAGCCGTAGACATGATGTCTCCGAGAACAAAATCCTGAATGAACAGGTAAGGGGATTGGATCGTCCTCAGACTTTAGTCCTTTGAATTGAGCCGTAGACATGAGGTCTCCGAGAATTGAATGATAGGACTGGATCGTCCCTGAGCTTCGGTTCAAAAGGTACATGATCGGACTGGATCATCCCTGAGCTTCGGTTCAAAAAGTACATGATAGGACTGGATCGTCCCTGAGCTTCGGTTCAAAAGGTACATGATAGGACTGGATCGTCCCTGAGCTTCGGTTCAAAAGGTACATGATAGGATTGGATCGTCCCTGAGCTTCGGTTCAAAAGGTACATGATAGGACTGGATCGTCCCCGAGCTTCGGTTCAAAAGATACATGATAGGACTGGATCGTCCTTGGACTTCGGTTCAAAAGGTACATGACTGGATTGCATCATCCATGGACCTATGTCCTAAAGAGAGCAGGATTGATCATCCTGTAATATGATTGTGTGTGATGATGTGGTTACTTGTATCGGTAGGATACTTGTATTGATGATGTGGTTACTTGTATCGGTAGGATACTTGTATTGATGATGTGGTTACTTGTATCGGTATGGATACTTGTATTGATGATGTGGTTACTTGTATCGGTAGGATACTTGTATTGATAATGTGGTTACTTGTATCGGTAGGATACTTGTATTGATGATGTGGTTACTTGTATCGGTAGGATACTTGTATTGATGATGTGGTTACTTGTATCGGTATGGATACTCGTATTGATGATGTGGTTACTTGTATTGATGATGTGGTTACTTGTATCGGTAGGATACTTGTATTGATGATGTGGTTACTTGTATCGGTATGGATACATGTATTAATGATGTGGTTACTTGTATCGGTATGGATACTTGTGTGATGATGATGCTGATGATCGTGTGATGACGATGCTGATGATCGTGTGCTGACGATGCTAATGATCATGTGATGACGATGCTGATGATTGTGTGATGACGATGCTGATGATCGTATGATGACGATGCTGATGATCGTGTGATGACGATGTTGATGATCGTGTGATGACGATGCTGATGATCGTGTGATGACGATGCTGACGATGTTGATGATCGTGTGATGACGATGCTGATGATCGTGTGATAACGATGCTGATGATCGTGAGATGACGATACTGATGATCGTGAGGATCTAGATGTTGATGTTGTTGTAGCAGTTCGAGTGCTGTAGAAGATAAAGACTTAGTACTGAAGATGTTGATGTTCCAGTATTGAAGATGTTCCAGTAACTGCTTGAGTTACTGATGATGTTGAGAAAGCTTCCAATGATTTATAGATGTATCATGTATGATGTTGATGACTCCTTGCTCATGTAGATACTTCTATAATATCCTTCTCGCTAAGGGGGAGTGTTGAGATATTGTAACTTCAAAGAATATTATATTTGTACTTTATTATTCCGAAGATGTTTCATTCCTCCGTGAAGATCTTATTGTATATCCGGAGATGTTTATTCCTCCGTCGGAATGTGGTAACTCGGGTTATTAGACTTCCCTAGAGGGGGTCGGCCCTGTATGTGTTATGTGGGTCAAAGGGTTATTAGACCACCATAGAGGGGTCGGCCCAGTCAATTGTAGTGGGGTATTTAACCCATTGGTTAAATACGAGCCTACGTGTTCTTGTGTAAAACACAAGTCGGAGTAGTGTATAAATAGAGGAAGTGTATTCCTCATTTGACACACACACTCGAGAAAGGCGCACTTGTGGAGGAGAGGTCTGCTATGGTGGAGGAGGAGATCATGTCTTTGGTTTGCATCTTTGTATATTGCTGGTCATCTATATTGAGGAAGCTTTGCTGGGTTTTCTACCCCATGAGGGTTTCCCAGGATAAATCTGTGTCTCTTGTGTTTATGCTATGCTTGTTGTTTCTTCAGTGATCTTGTATATGCTATTATTGTGAAATGGAATGTAATGCTGCTATTTTATGTCTTAGCATATTAAATCTTAATAGTTTCATCTACCCCTTTCCCCTTACCGAATGGGTGTCAAACCCCATTCCTTTGGATAAGAAGTACGGAAGTATCCGCGTATGCACCGATTTTAGAGATTTGAACCGTGCATGTCTGAAAGACAACTTACCCACGCCATTCATTGATTAGATCTTGGATGCTTGTGTGGGAAGTGAGATTTTTTCGTTCATGGATGGCTTCTCAGGGTATAACCAGATTCAAATCAAACCTGAGGACAAACATAAGACATCATTCATTTGTCCTTGGGGAACATTTGCATATCGGAAAATGCCCTTTGGCCTTAAAAATGCCGGAGCTGCGTTTCAGCGAGCCATGACCTACGCCTTTCACGATCTTAAGAAGATTATGAAGGTTTTCTTGGATGATCTTGCTGGCCATTCTCGCAAGAGAGTGGACCACCCCAAGCACCTCCGTATGATTCTCGAATGATGTATATACTACAAAATTCAATTGAATCCCAACAAATGCATCTTCGCTGTGAGGACTGGTCGCTTTCTAGGCTTCATAGTTTCAAAAGAGGGTATTAGAGTCAATCCTCTAAAAGTTGAGGCAATACTTCGATTTCCTCCTCCGCTTAATTTGTTACAACTTCAGAGCCTCCAAGGGAGAGCTACTTTTTTGCGTCAATTTGTAGTCAAATATGCTAATCTTACCAAAGGTTTCGCGCGCTTATTGAAGAAATACACACCTTTTATCTGGGATGAGCGAGCCCAACAGTTTTCGACTCCCTTAGGAAAGCTTTGGTATCGGCCCTTGTGCTTAGTCCACCAGACTTCGCACGATATTTTATCCTTTATGTGGCTGCGTCTCAAGAGACGATTGGCATGGTCTTGATTCAGGTTGATGACGCGCTCATCGAGCATGTTATCTATTAACTCAATTGAAATCTAGTAGACGGTGAGCTAAGATATACTCACATGGAAAAGTTGGCGCTTGCAACTGTCCATGCAGTCCAGCGGTTACGAGATTACATTTTGCTTAGAACAACCACAGTTGTAGATCACATCAATCCATTTCAGTTCGTGTTATCACGACGCCTTATAGGGGGGAAGTATAATAAATGGATTGTGATCCTTCAGGAGCTCGATCTCAATTTTGCTAAAGCGAAATCGGTGAAATCGTTGGTGTTTGCTGAGCTCATGTCAGACCTCCTGAGACTTGATGAGGATGTCATTCATGAAGATTCCTTTGTGGATGAGCACTTATTTCTTATCTCCTCCGAAGACCCTTGGTATGGGGATGTCATTGTATATCTCCAAACTTTGAAGTTTCCTCCGCATTATTCACGAGACGAGCGATGGCATGTGAAACATCACGCTAAAGACTATACCATCGAGGATTTGTCTCTCAATCTTGGGTTTCATCAAGAACACTCGTCTTCCTACTATCCCCAAGCGAATGGTCAAGTTGAAGCAGTTAATAAGTCTTTGAAGACCATTCTCCAGTGTACCATCCAACAAAGCAAGAACAATTGGCACATCATGTTATATCCTACTTTGTGGGCATATTGAACCACAGTCAAGACTGCCACCGGATTCTCACCATTCCAGCTAGTTCAAAGTTTGGAGTCACTTTTACCAATTGAATGCGAAATCCCTTCGCTTAAATTGGCCATAGAGCTCCTCCCTGATACGATAGGTATTGAGCAACGTTTAATCCACCTTGAGCAACTTGACGAGCAATGTCGAGATGCCGTTGTGGCCATAGATGCCAACAAACATCGTGTCAAGGTTTAGTATGATAGGTTTGTCCGTCCCTGGCAGTATGTTGAAGGTGACTTGGTCCTTTTATATGACCAAGCTAAAGAACCCCAGGGGGAAGGCAAGTTCAACCCCATGTGGCACGGTTCTTACATTGTGAGGCGTGTCCTGGAAAAACAAGCCTGTGAATTAGAAGACTATGAGGGGACTATCTTGAAGGAGCCTAGAAATGGGCTCTATCTCAAGTGGTATTACGCTTGAACCTCTGGTTCAGGCTGATACTTTTGTATACTATTGTATAGTTGTTTCTGTACATAGTTTAGCTTGCTTTTTGGTTTTCAGGTCTGCTGATTAGCTTCTGTTTGATTGACAGATGTCAGCGGGATCTCCTACATTCTTAGGTTTCGCGGATGGTGCTAGCTGGCATATGCAATAGCTCGCTTCTGTTGCCTGGGTTATTTTCTCACTTGACCACCTAGTTGTGTCCTCAGGAGGTGCTTGTCTCAGTTCTACATCTAACAATGTGGTTGAGTATAGTGTCGTCATTGAACTACTTCGAGATGCTATTTCACATGGCGTACAGTCTTTAGAAGTCCGCTTGGATTCACAACTAGTTGTGTCTCAGTTGAATGGGCAGTACCATGTACGAGACCCTACACTACTACGAAAATTCCTAAGGGTAAGACTCTTGGAGAAACATTTTGTTTCAATTACATACATTCATGTTCCAAGAAGTATTAATCATATATCTGATGCATACGCTAACTTTGTATTAGATTGGAATTTATCACATTCATAATGAAGCACACAAATGAAAGAAGACATTCATATATTTGTACATACACACATATTGTAGAGCCGGAGAACCATAGTTTATATATAAATATGTCCAAAAATTGTAGTGTCATACAAAATGGAGCCCGTAGCCCTCAAAATTATACATATCGATACAAAAATAAGATCCTGGGATATCTACTCCCTATGAGGAGGCCTAGCTTCCATCCCGACAGGATGTGTCTCATAGAAATAGTGAACTACATTGGCTACCCACTGTAGTAACCACACCCAGTCACCCGGAACCCCCACTACTTGGCGCTGCATGGCCTCAGGTAGTCACGCCACCTCTATCTTTGGAACCATGGGAACCATCCGTGATACGTTGCGCCGCAAGGTCTATAGAGTGCGCCCTGTTGCAACATCAACTGCCTCATCACCCCTGCCCCGGTGACCATGTCTCGGGAAGCCATCAGGTCTCACTGGGCGCTTGTCTACAAGAAAACAGTCAATCATTAGCACTTGATACTACCACCAAAAATATTTTTGCATTCACATCTATAATAAAAAATCCATAAAAATTTAATAACAAAAAATTTAAAAAGAGTACTCACCAATGTCTCTGAACGCTGCGTCTAGTGGGAGTGGCATGTCCCGATCCTGGCGGAAGTCTATCCCTGCATAGGGATAGTCCTCTATGGAAATGAACTATCGGTCCCACCAGTGGAAGAACTCCTCATTATATGGTGATTCCAGATGGCCACCACCATGTCGTGTCAAGATCTTAGCCCACCGGGTCAGGGATGGATTGCGGAGACTATGAGGAGGGACATCCACCCTCAGACTAAGCCCCAGAACTCTCTCAAAGAAGAAGCTACACAAGATACTTCCATACCCGAAGTTTTTGGCCTTCCCTTCTTTTCATTCCGTCAGTTGGGTATTCATAGACCCCAGTAGTGTGGTACACCAATCGAATACTATAGGCTGCATGCATTGTGATGCATAGAACATCACTGGCTTGGATGCCTGGTGCAGAGCTTTTGAACCCGTTATTCACACTAAGGTAGCCACAATGATCTTCATGCTCAGATCTACTATGGCATTGATGGGCACCTAACTTCCCACCGTGCATGTGTTTGCGGGACAATACCGTGCTATGTAATCAAGGACGGTGATCCCACCACCCACAGTACGAGACCAAACACTGGCCTCCTCACCTCGACGGGACAAACCAGTAATGAAGTAGATGTCATCCACTTCCAGTGTGAGGATTTTCCCATTGAGATTGAAGTTCTGTGCATCAACATCCCAATAATCTATCAAGGGGCGGAGTAGCAGGTTTTGGGCCCTCAAATCCCCTATACTCCAGAATTTGTACAACCCACATGCTTGCAATGCTTTATGTGCTTACACATCATTGCGCACAACCTTATCTACTTGGTCATGCTCCCTCTCCCTCCACTCTAGAACCATCCTAGAGTGAGGAAAAACAAGCATTTTAGTCAATTTTATTTTCAAAATCAACTTCACGGCCGTACCCGCGGGCTAATTTGTATACAGGTGCGGGTACCCATGGTCAGCCTGTGCGTTGACTGCGAGTATCGTGCCCTACCCGTGACCCACATAGTGATAGCCCGCAGGTAGCGCCGAAGCCATTTAGGGATTGGCCAAACTAAAAATCCCACTGCTGAAAAGTAAAATGAATGCATTGAAATTAAAGGTATGGATGAGAATACCAACTTGCTCCGGACGGTTCGATGAACGGACCTTGGTAGCTCCCAGAATCGGTAGTTGAACTTCAAGGTGAAATCTAACCACAAAGCTCCAAATGGGTGAATAGTAAAAATGAATTGTAAATTGTAAATTTTTATTACTATTTATAATTTTCAAGACCCACTTCTATATAGTTTTTACTGTTTGATGTCGTTATGGACTAATATAATGTCATGGAGTATAATTTTTAATCATATTTCTTCGGTGAAAGTTGTTTTGGACCATTTCACGCCTATGGCAGGTACGTTTCACACATGGCATATAGGTTAGATGCCATTTCCACATGCAGTATGCATTTGACCTTTTGACCATTTTCACAAACCCTAGGTGCGACCCCGCTTCGTAACTGACACGAAACCTTCACACTGCTATAGAAGTGTCATTATGAGGCTGTAGGGATTTTCTGAACATGGGTACCCTAGTTAGAATCCCTTTGTGCATTCTGGTTCCCATGCCGTCGTTTGTCCTTAGGATTGGGAGTCCTTTGTAGTTACGCCATGACGTTGCGATAAAGACTCATACTCTACTTTGTCTTATGTTGGCCATCTCCCTTAAGGACTCCCCTTAGTTATATCATATTGTGATTGCATTGCATCGTCCTACTTGTCGCTTGAGCCTTGTGTCGGCTCCCTCTTACTCAGTTGTTAGCCTGGCGCCTGAGCACTTTTCCCTCTCGAGCCTTGTAGAGCTTCCACTTGTCCTTCACAATTTGATGACCTTTTGACCCTGAGGGAACACACCCCCGAGTGTCCACATCCTGCATGCACTTCCTTGCATTCATCATAGGTATGTTCCACTGCTTGGGATTAGTCTGCTTGCTATTTTACACTCGTTCCCTCACTTGTTGTACTATAAGCAATTTTATTCTTTTTCAAGCTTTTCCCAAATATGAAAAAGACAAAAAAATCAAATATTCCAAAAAGCCGGACGGGATTATGGTTACTACTTCTTGTTGGCAGTTGTTGTGTCGCCTTTGAACAGAGCATTCATTCCACTCCATATACTATAAGTTGGGACTATAGTTGGACCTTAGGAGCTGTACTTGTTTCTCAGTTTCTCCATCGATTAGTTAAGCTTCCAGTCATTATGGATCCCTTTATGATGCCTCCTGCATCCCACAGTTTATATTGAGTCTATGCTTCCTGAGTCTATCCATCTACTCATGCTTTTGTTCAAAGGAATTCCTGAAACCAGTGTCGGCCACTCCTCAGATCTCTTGACTATTGCATGTCGGCCATCCTTATTGAGTCAGTCCATTTCACCTGATATCTTCCAAATCTTTCGGCATAGCTAGTACCTCGTGCTGGTTGATGGGGGATGCCTTAATGCCCTCGTTCCAACGAGTCTCGTTCCATCGACTTCAACCCATTTATTCCGGGACTTGATGCTTAGAGCTCGGTTGAGTACCTTGAGGCTTGCAGTCATTAGTGTAAGGTTCTCTCACCATCGACAGTTTTGGAAATACATCAATGTCCCCTGATCGATGGATTCATCCTAGTGTTCAGATTCAACTCATTTATTCACACTTCGATGATTGTGCTCTGTTCCTTGATGCCCATTTTTCATTATTGGTGGGTCATCTCTCGTCTGTTAACGGTATACATCATTGATCGATAATCAGATGATGTCACATCAGGTTCGACCCCAACTCCTTTATTCACTTGATGGGACTTGCACCATCGAAGACTTGTGTAGAATACCCCAGGTGTTAACACCCAAAAAGTGCTCACTACCTCATCTACCCCATTTCATGACTCATTTGTCCATATTTCCTACCATAAAAGCCTCTAAAACCTTAAAATCCCACTAAAAAGCCTCCAAAAGGCCAAAAAAAAACCCCTTTTCCCCCAAAATAATCCAAAATTCCTCCAAAATAGCAAAAACCCTCTAAAAAGGGAATAAAAAATATTAAAAAAAGAGGAAAAAGAGGGAAAAATGAGAAAAAAACCCTATACAGCTGACCTAAACCATATGGTTCCCAAAACCATGGGCCAACACTCCACCACTAAAAACCTATAAATAGGTGATGGAGGCCCCTCATTTCATATCCACAATCAAATACACCCTTACTCTGCCAAAATCACTCTTGAAACCCTAGCTCACCCTTGAGCTACTTTCACCCACGATTGCCCCTTTTGGCCCATTTCCAACCCTTTGGAGAAAGAGAAGGAGCAAAGCTGGAAGCTTGGAAGAAACCCTCCTAGACTGCTGCAAGAGCTCCACCAACCTTCACATTGGAGGTATAATTAATACAAAAACCCTTTTTATTATCTTTTCTTTTCTATTTTATGCACATGTTTAGAATAATTACCATTTTACTGTATTGTCTTTTATTTACTGTTTATTGAACTGCTACTAAGAAGTCCTTTCTCCTTAGTAGGTGGTCATTTGCACAAGCTGGGGTGAAAACCCTAGCTACAGTTTTGGCGACTCCCCTTGTGTTCCTTTGAATTTCTGTTATAGTTGTTAAAGTTTTAAACATTTTTAATTTTCTGCAATATTTCACTGTTTTTTCCTTTCGGCTATCGTAAACCACGTTTTTTACCTCCCGAAGTTGCGTTCCGACCGCGTCTTTCAGGCATTTACCTACGATCTGACCGCGGATCTCAAACTGTTTCCGGTGACCTACCGGCAGATTCAAGTCTGTTACTTGCGATCTGACCGTGGCTATTAGCTTGTTTCGTGTGGTCCGACAACGGCTGTTAACCCCTTTTCCTGCGTCCCGCTTGCGGCTTTCAGCCATTTTTCTGCAACCCGCCAGCGTTTTTAGGCCACTTTCCCGCGTCCCGACTACATTTTTTAGCCATTTTTTTGAAACCTGATAGTGTCTTTCGACCTGTTTGCCGCGGTTTGACTGCGTCTTTCGGCCAAAATCCCGCAACCTGTCCGTGACTGTTGAGCTGTTTCCCGCGGTCTGACCGCCCAGATTTGCCACAGACCCGCGGTCTGTTTTCTGCACTATTTTTTTTTCCTATTTTGAACCTGACACTTTGCTGCAATATTTTCTGCACCTGCACAACCATCTGTCCTACCTGCAGCCATACTTCCCTACAGCCTTTACTGCAGTATTATTTATGTTCCATTTACATAATATTTTTTAAATTTCAGCATTTTAATTGAAAAAGAGAAAATTTTGCATTTCAACGTTTAAATTCTGTATTGTTATTTTTAGTTATAAAGTTGCCCACTCCGTGACACTTTTACTTGGGTTCATCATCTCACACGCACACACTTTGTCACCTAATTCAAGTGAGCCCTAAAATACTACTTAACACAACCAATATTCTAACCCCACTTGGGGAACACATAAGAATTTTTGTAGTTAGGTAGGATCAGGGGGATAGGCATCCAAATAACACCCCTCGGTTGCTTACACTTGAGACATAGATGTTGTCCATTAGGGAACCAAAATCCCCCAGTAGTTTTTGACACGGTTTAAAACCAATTTATTGGGAAGGCCTCTCCCCTAGGAGGGTTGAAGTCTCCATTCTGGTTCCAAAGGCCTGAGTGGAATACCGCAATCCATTCAGTAACCGAAGGCTACCTTTCGCAGTTCTCGGGGTATCACCCATATGGGGATACTGCGGTGATAGAACCAAACAGCAGATTCACCCAACCGAACGTGTCATGAATGAGGTATCTTAGTTTCTTTTATTCTAGGATTGACTACCCGGTGTCCTTCCCGGTAGGGGGATATCTTTAGCCACTTGGCTCTACTATCCATATTGTCTGACTTGGATTTCATCACCTTGCAGAGGATATGTCTAGTTGAGTCATAATACTATTTAGCTAGGTGTTTGCATGCTCCCTTACCTCCTTTTGGTCTAGCGAGTCCACTATTTTTACTTTTTAGGAAACCTGCTGCTTGTTGGTATTCTGACCATTTATGTTGATACTCCACTTATTGTAGAACATCTGTTACAGTAAGTGTTTTGAGTTGGTTGTTGGCCTGAGTGCCATATTTTTTTTTTTGAGCTCTCCTTCTGCACACTCGGTTGCATTAGGGTTTTTGAATTGTTTTTCACTCAACACAACCCCTAGATATTTGACAGCATCTGTCACCATTGAGTCCCCAAGACATTCTCGGTGCCTCCGGGGTGAGCCCCCACAACACGGTTCACTTGACATCACCCGTCATAGACATATATATTCATCACTTGATACCACTCATCATAGATCTCGAGCCTTGTCACTTGAATCGACTCACCAATGGCATAGAACTCCGTCACCCGATCTAGATGCCCCTTATTTTACCTCTGATTCTGAGGTAGAGTCTGAGAACCCCATTTACACTGCACCAACCAGCCCCATGGTCGGCATGACTTCCACCCCTTTCTTTGTAGGGGCAATTAGTGGAGCATCCACCACCACACCAGCTACCACACCCGCTTTGGGTATGCCCTCGATGGGGCCCACATTTACCATTCTGATCACTGTACCCATTTCAGTAGCTGGCATACCTATCGCCACTCCATCAGTGACTCACACTACCCTTGGCGGTGCAGGACCGTCCCATAACACTTTCGTTCCTCCACTTGGGGGAAACATCCCAAACCTTGCCCCTCCACTTGGGGGCATTGGCCCCAACATGGTCACATCCACTAGTATGTCACATCCTTCTACTAGTTTTCCATTCATGGCTAGTCTCAACCTTCCTGACCTAGCTAGACTGACTAACGATCCCATCATACACGACCCTCCGTGGCCTCACATACCCACCAATCTCCCCTTCGACATCCCGAAGTTTGAGGGCAAGGTAGGTGAGGACCCCCAGAACCATATTATGTCCTTCCATCTATGGTGTTCCTCCAAATCCATAGTGGACGACTCTGTCCACCTCCGACTGTTACAGCGCACCCTCACTGGCTCTGCAGCTAAGTGGTACATCAAGAAACCCCATGGGACCCATGCCACCTTTACCTCCCTTTCTCGACTTTCCTGCAGTTCTTTCAGTTACCTGTCCGCTATGACGCGAGAGTTGAGATCCTACTGTCTTGCAGACATGGCTACCCACATCACTGACCACATTCATGAGTGGCGTCGACACCGCAGCCTCTGCAAAATCAAGTTAGACGACCGTATCTTCTTAGATTGGTTTCTAAAATCCCTCCTTCCTGTCATTGCCAAGGATGTGGCATCCAAACGACCCCAGTTCGAAGAAGAGGCCATCCTCAAAGCCCAGCAATTTGACCTCATTTACTCCCAGTCGGGTTATCTATATTCCATCATACCTGACGCCCCTCGCGACGATTCCTCCCAACACGATGCGCCGGGGGAATCCCATGCTGTAGATGGCATCATTGATCGTATTACCTCGCATACCCAACCCTTTTCCATAGCACGTCCTAGCCATGGCCCCAACCTTTCACGGGCTACATCTCAATCCGGAGCAACCAATTCGTATGCTCCCATGGCACATCACCACCATTCCCATGGACCCTCATGTCCACCTCAGTGCCTTGGTCATGCACCCCCTACTTACGCCCCCCCGGTCGCACCTCAACCATATTACCACCTGCAGGCTGCGCCATCTCCTGTGTCCTCTCAAGCCCAACATGCTTATTACCCACCACAGGAAACCCCTGCGGCAAACCCACAACTCATTTCGTAGATGTATAAGAAACCCCCACAAGGTTCAACACCTGCACAACCTCCACCTGCTTATTATCCACCGCATCCTACTCCCGCACTTGCACAACCCTAGAACCCACCTACTTCCCAAGGGCAAGTATACGCTCAACAGAATCCGCAGCAGAACCAAAACAACCAGCGCCAGCAAGGCCAGCAAAACCATGGCAAAGGCCGTAACCGTGGGAACAACCCCCCTCCAGACCAAGGCGGTCAACCTCCCAATCCCCCAAACAACAATAATGTGGCCCCTCCCAACCAGAACCCTGATCGGACGCCCAAGCAGGCCAAAAATCCTAATTTGCGAACAAACCATCCTTGTTCTATTTGTGGGGTCTATGGCTACTATACCCATGCTTGCCCACATTTGGAGCGAGCTCGGCAACTCTGGATTGATGATTCCGATCACCAAGGGCACGCGGCTCCTCAGGCGCCACCCAAACCCCCACCTCAACATCAACCCTTGGTGTTACAAAACCATTTACCAACCCAAGGCATAGTGAACACTCAGCCGTTGGCTCCCCCTCAAGGAAATGCGCCATCACAACAACAGATCACTTATGCTGCTCCTGATCAACCCATGTTAGACTCAGGTACCCAATACTTGTTAATGATGTCATCCGCCGATGTCAACCTCCAAACCCGTCGGAACCAATATGGCTCCACCCCTGAAGCCTCTCCCGCCGACAAAAGCACTAACGCTCATCCCGCTGATCAGATGTTACGTATACCTCCGGCTCCACTAGATGGCACCTCCAAAGCACCTCGCTTCCCACTTCGTCGTATCAATAATAACCCCAATGCTTGTGCTGTGTCAAATTACAACATTGTAGATGTTTTAGCCCAGTCTCCCGCAGCCCTGTCTGCATTAGAAGTCTTAAAATACTGTCCTTCACAGCGTGAGACTTTCTCTCCACCATTGGTGCTATTGACCCAAATGATTCACTATTGATGGCCTTCGATTTGGACCAGTCCGAACCATGCCTTCCTTCCACTTTAGCATTCCAAGTTTTTGTTTCCATTCGGAATCTTGTCATCCATCTGTGCATTATTGATGAAGGTGCCTCTACATGCGTTATGTCCACATTCGTTTGGCAGAAGTTGGGATCCCCTACTCTCCAGCAATCCACCACTGCGTTGCGAGCCTACGACGACCGTTCAACTCAACCCCAAGGTCTCTTAGCTAATGTCCCCATCCAGTTGGCTGGTAAAACCGTGCTCATTGGCATAGAGGTCATCAATGCCCAACTTGATTATAACCTCTTACTCAGCCGCAGCTACATGTATGCCATGCGGGTGGTTGCCTCATTTGTTTTTCGTACCATGATGTTCCCCCATACGGACGTGTGGTCAAGGTCGACCAACTCACCTATTATGATCCCAATGCCCCCGCTGCACCAGAAAATGTCCTCCCCATGATTGAACAACATGTTTGTGGAGTGACTACCTCGTTTGTTTCCTCCGTGGGACCCAGACTTTAATCAGATACGCCGATGACCTCAACATTCCAATCCAGTCCACCCCCGTCACCAGCGACTGAAGTATCTGACCTATGTACCCTTTCCAATAATACGCAAACACCCAACAATCAACCTCCCTTGTTACCCAAACCACCATTGGTACCTAGTCACATTGGTGTTACACCCATCCACACAATCCCCTTCCTATTCCATCCCTCGGGAGTAGTAAGCGCCCCGGTTATGGCTACCCTCAGCCTCCCCGGGTTAACCTTAGGATTACCCGTGTGGTATATTTCGCCTCCCGTTCCCCCACCGACACCAAATGTCATCCTACAACCGGTGCAACCCATTGCTACTACTAGTCAACCACCTCCTGGTGTCACTACCCCTTCGTCATCTATGAATCCCCCCCCTCTTATCAAGCACACTGGGGGCAGAGGCCCACAACCATACACTGCTGTACCTCCGCCCAAAGCAGTTAACCCCCCAGTGTTTCATGCTCCTCCCAAATGCTCATTATGTGATGAGTTAGGCCATCCAACTCATCAATGTCCACAATTACCTGCATTACATGAACACATGCAAGTGCTTGACAACGACCCCAACATCCTGGTTGTCGAACTCGATCCAACCCCTAAGCCTCGTGATAAATCACTGCGTACCAACCACCCTTGTGCAATATGCGGTATTTACGTCCATTACTCACATAACTGTCCTGATCTCCCAGATTATAGAGCAACTCTCTACGAGATGAATAATTTGGACCTTAACACGGAACCCTCAGCAATTGAGGAGATCCACCCCCCAGTATCACCCTCATCTGGAGAGATTCACACCATTTATATGATCTCTTCGACTACCACTCCCTCGTCAACTGATTTGACAACTCGAAGTTTCCGTAATGATGAGGAGATCCTAGAGGCTCTCACTGCCCAGGATTATCCCTGGGACGACATGCACCATCGTTCCTATTTCCTCCCAGAAGCATCCTCCTCTACCACAGCTACCCAATTTGCGGTCGAGTCCAAAGATTTCCTTCCCACCAAAGTCAACTGGTTTAAGGATCCTATTCTTGCTCCTGATGCTTTTGAGGAAGGTAACATGGCCAACATCTCACCCGTCATTCACATAGATATCTCTGACCCACCTGGTTCTCTTGAAATCATTAGCTTAGGAGCCTCTTGCAGTGAGCATGAGATTGGAGAGTACAAAAAACTTTTCCAAGAGTTTCGTGGTGTCTTTTCCTGGTCCTATACCGAAATGCCTAGTCTCGACCCCGCTATTATATAGCACCACATTGACACATGGCCAGATGTACCCCCCATTCTCCAGAAACAGTGCCCCATTCATCCCTCAAAGATCCCTGCTATTAAAGCAGAGATTGAGAAACTTCACAAGGCAGGATTCATTTATCCTATTGTGTATACCACTTGGGTTTCAAACCCCGTTCCTGTTAACAAGAAACAAGGCACCATCCGAGTATGCACTGACTTTCGTGATTTAAACTGAGCCTGTCCCAAAGACAACTTCCCCACGCCATTTATTGACCAACTCATCGATGCGTGTACGGGGCATGAAGTCCTATCTTTCATGGACGGTTTTTCCGGATACAACCAGATTCAGATCCGTAAGGAGGATCAGTATAAGACTGCCTTTATCACCCCATGGGGCACCTTTTCCTATCGCATCATGCCTTTCAGCCTAAAAAATGCTGGTGCCACCTTCCAGCGGGCCATGAACTATTTTTTTCACGACTTGGTCCATATCCTGCTAGTCTATGTTGACGATCTTACAGCGTGTTCTCGAAAACGATCAGACCACCTTAACGACCTTCGGCAAGTCTTTCTGCATTGTCGCAAATATCAAATCCGCTTGAACCCACACAAGTGTGTCTTTTGCATTCTGATAGGTCGATTGTTGGGTTTCATTGTTTCCTAGAAAGGAATCATTGTTGATCCCCTGAAAGTCCAAGCCATCTTAGAACTTCCTTATCCTCGGATGCTTTGGCAACTCCAGAGTCTGCAGGGGCGATATAATTTCCTCCGTCGCTTCGTTCCTGATTATGCCACCACTGTTCATGGTTTCTTACGCCTGCTTCGTACCCGCATACCCTTTGTTTGCGATGAGCAAGCAGAAGATGAATTTGAATCCCTCAAGAAAGCCCTCACACAAGCCCCTTTGATCTCCCCTCCATATTTCTCTCAAGACTTCATCCTTTACGTCTTGGCATCCGATTATGCCGTGTCCGGAGTCCTTGTTCAAGAAGACGTTGCTCGCCAAGAGAATGTCATTTATTACTTCAGCCAGACTTTGTCTGGACCATCCCTACGTTACCCATATGAGGAAAGACTAGCCCTCGCTGTGATCTTTTCTGTCCAAAAATTGCGACACTACATTTTGCTCAGTCATACCACAGTTGTCGCCGATTCCAACCCCATGGTCTATCTCTTAAACCAACGCCTCCTGCAAGGTCACGTTGCTAAATGGGTCATTATCCTCCAAGAATATGAACTCACTTTCAGAACCCCTAAGAGCACTAAATCCCTCGCGCTTTCCTAGCTCATCACTGATCTCCCCTCCCTTCTGCCATCCCCACAAATCTCCGATGAGTTACCCGACAATCAGTTGTTCATCATCTCGTCTGATGACCCATGGTACGGTGATATTTTGTTATACCTTCGCACACAGAAGTTCAGACCTAACATAAGTCGTGATGGACACCATCATATCCGTCACCAGGCCTCTCGATATCTCCTCTTAGGTGATGTCCTTTAGCGACGATGGGTTGACATGATTCTCCGTCGTTGCCTTACACACGCGGAAGCCGAACATGTCCTCAATGACTGTCATAGCGGTGCCTGCGGCGACCATTTATCTGGCATGGCCATTTCCCAAAAGGTCATCCGCGCCGGATACTTCTAGCCCACACTCTTTACCGACTGCACCACAGCGGTCAAACATTGCCATAATTGTCAACTTTTTCCCCCAAGGCCCAAACACCACCTGCTCCGTTACACCCAGTCGTCACCGTTGGTCCCTTTTGTAAGTGGGCCATCGACTTCATGGAATGTAAACCCCCATATTCCAATGGCCATAAGTACATCATTGTCGCCGTCGATTACTTCACCAAATGGGCCGAGGGTATGCCCACCTTCAATTGTACAACTAACATCGCTGCCTGTTTCTTTTTCAACCACGTTATCACTCAATTTGGGGTCCCCAAACAGTTGGTCTTAGACCATGGTTTACACTTCGAAGATTCCCTCTGGCGTGAGTTATCCACCCTATTGAAGTTCGAACATCAATATTCCTCTGCTTACTACCCCCAAGGGAACGACCAAGTAGAGGCCATTAACAAAATATTAAAAACCATCCTCCAACGCACTGTTGACTGACATAAGTCCAATTGGCACCACATGTTATTCCCTGCCTTATGGGCTTACCGTACATCCACCAAAACCGCCACCGGTTTTACCCCGTTTCATTTAGTTCATGGTGTGGAGTCTATCCTCCCCATCGAGTGTCAGATACTTGCCTTACACATCGTTGTTGAGCTTCTCCCAGACACCTCCCCACTCGAGCACCGTCTGCTAACACTAGAACAAGCTGATGAAGACCGTCGTGCCACTCTCTAGACTATTGAAGCCGCCAAGAAACGTTCCAAATCTAGTTACGACAAACATGTACACCCTCGAACTTTCCGCGAAGGGGACCTCGTCCTCGTCTATGACCAAGCCCACAACAAGACTAGTAAAGGAAAGTTTGAATCCATGTGGCAAGGCCCTTACATCGTGCAGACCTATCTTGGCAGTGGGGCATACATTTTAACTGACTCAAAAGGTCACCCTTTGCGCAACCCCCGTAACGGGTTGTATCTTAAATGCTTTTATCCCTAAATAACCTGCGGCCACATTGGTCCGTATTGTTCAGTTTTCTCTCTTTTTGTTTTTCACCTTTTTTACCACAATCTTACATTCATCATTTTTGCATGATCACAGATGGACCCTCTTCCACCTCATTACATTGGCTTCGCTGATGGAGCAAGCCACTGGTCTCCAAACCTGGCTTCCACAGCATTGGTCTTATATTCCCCTTCACATGAATTGATTCACCTTGACGGAATATGTATAGGCGCTGCTACCAAAAACCAGGCAGGGTATGATGCTGTGACCGGTCTCCTGACTGCTACCCTCCAGATGGGCATATATCACCTTCATGTGTTCCTTGACTCCCAGCTACTTGTCTCCCAACTCAACAACTTCTACCAGGTGCGTGATCCCTGCCTCTTTAGAAAATTCCTGCGCACAAACAACTCAGCCGACAGTTTGAATCCATAACATTCACCCATGTCCCAAGAGATCAAAATACTGTCGCAGATCAAATGGCTAACAACATCCTAGATTGGCACATCAATCACACCATGTAAAACATCCATCATGCATCATCATCCCATAAACATCTCATCAAAAACATATCAAAAATCCAAAAAAGATTGCAAGGGGCAACCACGTGCCTATCACCACATAAACATTTGCATCCATGTGCAATAAAAATAAAACCACATTACTATACAAGGGCATCCATGTGCCTAATCCTATATACATCATATTGCACAATATAAAATACACAAGAGGCATCCATGTGCCCATCACCCTAGGCTACTTGCATCCACGTGCAGTACAAACATATAACAAACCATAAGCGCATCCATGTGTGTACACTAAATCATCATCGCAAAAAGGTGCATCCATGTGCATATATATATATATCAAAAAATAAACGTCAATATGCTACACATGTCCTGAGTACCCTCATACTCAGCTATATAAAAAATATATATATACAATACGCCTCATAGAATACATGTCGTAGCTACAAAATTGGGGGGAGTCCCCTGCACTCCCTAATGAAAGTCATACCCTCCGTCACTGCCTACATCAGCTGCCTCTGAGTCCTCACCTCGCTCCTCCTCCAGCAACTCCTCATCCCCTGCGGGCTCCTGTGCCCAGCACCTATCTGCCAAGATAGCCACCCATATGGCGATCGATCAGAACTCTCGTGGCGCCCTTAGACAGTCCTGAATCACCTCCGGATCCATGTCCCGCCACCCATCATCAGTCACTCCAACTAGAAACCGATCCAGAAGCATCCGTACAGATTCCAGAGTCCCCTCAGCATCTCTTCGACGCACCTCCCCTCGGCCTGGCAGGGATGGTACCTCCACATGCCCCTTGTGCGCTACATGTCCTGGTGGTGGTCTCAGGCCAACATCTGTAGATCACACATCAGTCAGTAATAGTATATCAAAGACCTATCATACACAAGACTTGACATCATCAATAATCAAGCAAATCAATACGTACCATCTGGTCCCCACACCTGCCATGGCAGCCGTGGTGCCTCCGGATCCCCGGTATAGTCCATATCTCTGTATGGATAATCATCCAATGTCAGCGGCATCTGCAACGACTAAAGGTAGAGCTCCTGCGTAAAGTATCTTCCAACCTCACTGCCACCCCAGCGGTGCATCATCTCTCCCCACCGCACCATGCGCGGCTCCCTCAGTCCTCCTGCCCTGACCGGCACCTGCAGCCACAGTGTAGGTACCCACTCCATAAAAAAGGCACACAGAAAGGATCCATAACAGAATCCCTTGCCAGATTCCTTCACCGATGTCAGCTGTCGCTGAACACAAGTGAGGAACATCTGGCCCGAAGCATAATACACACCATCCAACACCTGCTCCACCAGCTGCATCTGGCCCCCGGACACCTTCTCAGGTGACTAGGATCCCAAAACTTGAACCACACCCGCCGCGATCGCCTGTACTACTGGCTCCTGCAGGTCCACCACCCGGAGTGCATTCCTCTGCACCCTAGCATCTGGAACACAGTACCACTCCAACATATCCTCCATATCCACATCAACGGATACTCGTGGCTACGTATCTGCCACCCTACCCAGACAGGGCAACCCCGTCAAGAAGTATACATCTGAGAGGGTGAGATCCACTCTCTTCCCCTGCACCCTGAGTGCCTAAATGTCCGGCTCCCAAAATCTCACTAACCGGTTTAGCAGCAGCGCTGCTGAACACATCATAGGCACCTGTGCGAACTTCAGCAGTCCGCACAACCCCAATGTCGACCGCACATGCCGATCCCTCCAGATGATATCCACTATCTCATCTGGGACATCCCGCTCTCGCCAAAGCACTAACGACATCCTGTCAATCACACAAGGAAAACTCATGAGACTCATGTCAAAGAAGTAAACACCCCTGGGGAAACCTTAATAGCTCGATCCCAATCGTGGCTTTAGGGCCCCTTGCCACGGTTTTCGACCGCAGCTATCCAGGCTACAGTCGTGGTCCAAAATCGCGCCTGTAGGAAACGAACTCACAGTCCAAAACCACGTGTCCAACCTCGGAAAGCACGGTACCCGACTGTGTGTTCCGACCCAAACCTCACGATCCCCAGCTGCGTGATCCACCTTGGAACCCGCGGTCCCCGACCGCGGTTCCACCCCACAAACCCACGGTCCACCCACGTGGACCATACAACAAATCCCCTGGGACCCACCACCCTCCCCCGAACCCAATGAAGATGCAGGTATGAGTTTGTCGAAATACCTGTAACTCCCGGATCTGAAAACGGCCGGTTTGATCGTCCAGAAACACCAACTCAGCTCTGGTCCACTCTGATCACTAGTCAAAGTCAACAAGTCCAAATGAAACTTGTCATGTTGGACCCACTCACTATTTATTGTTCGTTGACTTTTTCTTGTTTTGGCCATTCTGCACCCATGCGAAGTCCATTTTTCAAACCGTTTCCATCACTGGAATCAGCACGATGAGATCGTCATGATGGTCAACTTGTTCTCTTATTTTTTCCACATCATTTTTTGAGCATTTTTAGACACCACTAGTCGCCTCGGTTTGCTTGCCACTTCGGCTGCTCTCCGTTTTTTGTACATTTTATATCATCGGATTCATTTTTCCGAGCCCGTGATGATGCTTGAGATCATTTCTCACTCTCACCCCCACATTTTTCGAGTATTTTTTCCAAAACGCCCCCCGCTGCCTTGGTTTGCATGCCACATCGGCCGTTATCCATTTTTGACACTTTTTATATCGTCGGATTCATTTTTCCAAGATTGTGATGATGCTTGAGATCATTTCTCGCTCTCACCAGGTACAGTTTCAATATTGTGTCCCGACACCTTGCTGCCTCGATTTGCGTGCCACATTGGCCACCATCGGATTGTTCCACATTTTTACATGAGCCATTCACTACTGTCATACTGCAATTATTTCGTTATTTTGCCACCATTCATTATCCCGCAAGGAGACCCACCAGTGTTCCCCCTACCCTCGTTCTTGGTCATCATCAATGTGTTCGGATATCCACATCATCTTTTTCAGGATCTTGCATGCAATTAGGGTTTGCATGCACCTGCATGCACTTGCATGCATCCCACTCACCAGTTTGATGCCTCCAGCACCTTAGCCACCTCATTCTAGCACCCGGGAGCCACTTACTACAGAGTTTTATCCCTCCTAGGCTGAAAGGTGCCCACTTCTCACCTACTGCCAGAGAAGGGCGCACTTGTTCACCTACCACTGCAGTTCCACTTCAGTTACATTCAGTTAGCTCCAATTCTCCCTGATTTGAGGCTAGTTTCACTCCCGACTGACTGTTTCACTTCCGTTGGACCTCCAGTTTGACTAGATGACTTGTTCTGACTTTAGTTAGTCTCCCATGCGCCCCCCACTGAGCCTCCTTCCCTTAATCAGTGCTACACACTTCAGTTACACATGACACACTTAGTTAGACTCAGATTGACACCTAGATGACTGGTTCTTGTGCATTGATGAGCACCACCGATTGATGATGAGGAATCCTAGTTGGAGTCAAGCTACTCCATTCAGTGATTCGAATGGCCTACTTAGTCAATTCGAATTGCTCATTGACATATATTGTATTCTATTGTAATTCATTCACCCTTTCTGGGATATTGAGCACTGCTGCATGTTTTGCACAGTTTTACACCATATTTTCTATATTCATCTGTTGTGATTGATTTAATTGTTCATTAGATCTGCTGTGACTAATTTTACATGGTATCAGAGCCATTGCAGGGACAAGATCTCTTTTCTACAGGTGTTTCTACAAGAAGATTTGACGGAATTGCTAAAAAATTGCAAAAAGTTTTGGCATGAGATATCTCAAGGGCATTCGCTCCTGTGCATGCAAAGCTTGAAAATACATCCAATACCACTCCAGAAGCTTGAGTTTCCACATAATTCCTGGATCTGATACATTGGACCCATTCAACATTGTTTGATCTCCAATCCCAGGTGTGATGCAACTCTAAAAGGGTGGATTGTTCGACCTTACTGTTCTTGGTTTGATTGTGATTTGCAGGTTATCAAGCTCCTCTTTTGCATTCGCTACACTGTGCATGCAAACTCCTCTTTTGCATTCGCTACACTCTGCATGCAAGCTCATCTACATCAGTTTGACTCACTCCTAGCAATGGAATACTCTTCTTCAAAGCCTATCCTCACCCCATTCAATTATTTTGATTGGAAAGATGATATGGAGATCATATTACGTTCAAAAAGTTACTACCGAGTCACTCTTGGTCTTGAATTGGAGCCAAACAATGTGTAAGATCGAACCAAACACTACAACAAGCTTGATGAAGCTTATGGTCTTCTTTGTCTCTCCATCTCCAAAGATCTTCACTTCCATCTCAGCGGATTGAAGACTCCAAAAGCTATATGGGAGCAACTTGAAACATTATTTGGCAAGCAGGATGAGCTTAGGGATTTTCAATTAGAGAATGAATTGATTGCCCTTAGTCCTGAGAATTTCGAGACCATCAATGAATTCTTCACAAAATTCAAGAACTTGAACTTGCAGTTGAAGAACAGTGGAGTTATCAAAGAGGACAAACAATTGATCCTCTCCATTCTAAGCAAGCTTGGTAAAGATTATTCGGTATTTGTCTCTACTTTCAATTCCGGTCGGCTAACTACCCCGAATTGGAAGATGCCTACCTTGAATGCCTTCATTGAGTCCGTCACAAAAGAGCATGACAAGTTGATTCAAATGGGGTCCATAAGCTCCAAAGATTCAGCCCTATATGTTCAAGGACCCAAGATCTCAAATGGTAAAGGAAATCAAAAGAAGGAGAAGCCCAAATTCGAGCCTCACAAGCAAAAATACAAAGGCAAACAAACGGATGCACCATCCAGTTCGAAGTTCAAGCAAAAGGGAAAAGAAGGTAACCAAAAATCTAAATGTACTTATTGCAATCGTGTCTTTCATGCCGAAAGTTCATGTATGAAGAAGACTATAGATCAAATGGCCCTCCTTTTGGAAAAGAACAACATAACTCTTCCCGACGGTGCAAGGAAGAAGGATAGGAATGATGATCATGAAAGAGGACAAGCACTCATGGCAACGGTTTCGAAGCCCACTACTCTCTTGATAGATTCGGGTGCATCAAATCATATGGCTGCAAATATTGATTCTTTTTCCTCATTCGATCCAAACAGCTCCATCCCCATCCATTTGGGAGATGACTCAAAAATTTCTTCAAAGGGCAAAGGTACAATTCATGTAGAACATGGAAGCTTTCAGAATGTTCTCTATGTGCCTTCCTTGGCTTCAAATCTCCTTTCTGTGTATCAAATGACACACACTGGTGAACCAAAGCAAGTTACATTCATCCCTAATACAGTTGAAATTTCTGATATCAAAAGTGGAAGACTAGTTGTAGTCGGAAAGGCAAATCACACTGCAAAATGCTATGAGTTTTCACACTTTATTCCGCTTGCAAAGCCCACTGCTCTTCGCACACATGGTAATGAGGTTAGTAGTCTTTGGCATGAAAGATTTGGACATCTTAATTATAAGTATTTGCTGTTGTTATCAAACAAATCCATGGTAGATGGGATTCCACAACTCCGTTCCTCGAAGGGAATATGCACTGGTTGCATCATTGGGAAGCACCCCGAGCACAGATTCGACCGCGGCAAAGCTAGCAGAGCTTCTACTATTTTGGGATTGATCCATTCTGATATCAGTGGTCCGCTACCCCATATGTCATTAAATGGTTCAAGGTATGTTTTGACATTTATTGATGATTTTTCCCGCTTTACATGGGTATTCTTTCTCAAAAACAAGTCAGAAGTGCTTGGAAAATTCAAGGATTTTAAGGCTTCTATTGAGACCACCACTGAGAGCAAGATCAAATCTCTTAGATCTGATAATAGTGGGGAATATATCAAGTCCGATTTGCTTCAACTTTGTTCCCAAAGCGGAATTCAGATCCAACATACAGTTCCCTACACACCCCAGCAGAACGATGTAGCGGAAAGGAAAAATCGGTCACTGAAAGAGATGGCTACATGCATGATTGAATCAAAAGGTTTGGCTGCAAATATTTGGGCTGAAGCAATCAATGTTGCTGCATATATACAGAACCGTGTTCCACATTCATCCGTGAAAGGTATGACTCCTTTCGAAGCATTCTTTGGTCACAAACCGGATGTGTCAAATTTGAGAGTTTTTGGCTCTACTGCAGGGGCTAGAATCCCTTCTGAGAAGAGACGAGCTTTGGATCCACAAAGTACCGAGTGCATACTGATAGGATATGGGGAAGAATCAAAAGCATATAAACTCATGGATATCAGATCTAAAAATATATTCATAGAGCGCAGTGTGCAATTTGAAGAACCGCTTCAAGAATTGCAACTAGTCGAGGAAGAGACTACCGATTCACCGCCTTCACCAGAAGAAGATCCGTGCAGCGATAATGAAGGTATGAGTTCTGATATTTCTGATATTGTAGAAGCATATGATGATCATGACATATCAGGTTCGGAATCCGACCATTATGATCCTCCTCAGTTACCAAAGTGGGCCCAAAACACTCTCCAATCTGCTGGTTCGAACCTTGGAAATCCTGCTGATCCGAGACGAACAAGAGAAGACTTTCAAAGAGCAGGTATGGCACTATCTATTGCTGATCCATTACTTCCTGAGATTTGTTATTTGATGGATGGTTCAGATCCCACATCATACTATTCTGCTCACCGAGATCCGAGATGGCAAAGTGCCATGGATGAAGAGTACAGTTCTCTTCAAAAGAACAACACATGGGAGCTAGTTTCTCTTCCACCTGGAAGAAAATTAGTGAAGTGTAAATGGGTCTACCGCACGAAAGTTGCTGCTGATGGCTCTATAAGAAAATAAAAAGCAAGGTTGGTGGAAAAAGGTTTCTCCCAAGTCCAAGGAGTGGACTACACTGAGACTTTTGCACCGGTTGCAAAGATGGATTCCATCCGCCTTGTTTTAGCTGTTGCCGCATCCAAGCACTGGGAAGTGCACCACATGGATGTGAAGAGTGCATTTTTACATGGAGAACTTACTGAAGAGGTATATATGCAGCAGCCAGAGGGATACACATCAGATCCTTCATTAGTTTGCAGATTGAAGAAATCTTTGTACGGGTTAAAACAGGCCCCAAGAGCTTGGTACGCAAAGATGGACTCCTTCCTTCTTTCTCAGAATTTCCAAAGATGCAAATCTGATCCGAATGTGTATCTTCAGCGAGTTAAAGGTAATTTGTTGGTTATTGTACTTTATGTTGATGATCTTCTCATTACTGGTAGCACACTTACTTCAATAAACAAGCTAAAATCTGCCTTAAATCTAGCTTTTGACATGAGTGATTTGGGATTGTTGAGTCACTTTTTGGGCTTGGACATAGCTCAAAATTTTGATGGGATCACTATATCTCAGCAAAAATATGCTTCCGACCTGTTATTGAAGTTTAATATGGCTGAATGTAAGGCAGCCCCATTCCCATTCCTCTCAGGAATCAGTCTTGAGGAGGGAGATTCTACACCGCTTGCAGATTGCAGTATGTATCGACAGTTGATTGGTTCACTACTTTATTTGACACACTCACAGCCTGATATCTCATATGCCGTGAGTGCCATGTCAAGATATATGCAGCAGCCACATGAGCTTCATTGGAGAGCATCCAAGCGGATCTTGCAGTATGTGCAAGGTACGAGACAATTTGGCATACATTATGCTGCAGATTCTGAGCTAGATTTCATTGGTTTTACTGATTCAGATTGGGCAGGTGATAGCATTGATCGGAAGTCCACTTCCGGTTATGTTTTCATGATTGGTCATGGTTCTATTTGCTGGTCCAGCAAAAAGCAAGCAGCCATTGCACTTTCTTCAGCAGAGGCAGAGTATCGAGGGGCAGTCAATGCCTGCATTTAGGCAGTTTGGTTGCAGGGTATTCTTTTCGAGTTTGGTTTTGGTGGCACTACTTCGACTGTCCTATTTTGTGACAATCAAAGTGCTATCAAGATCTCCACAGATCTAGTTCAGCGGCAGAGGACCAAACACATTGAGATTCATATGCATTACATTCGACAGTTGGTGCATGACCGCACCATCATTCTGCAATATTGCCCTACTGATGAGCAAATTGCAGACATCTTCACCAAGAGCTTCACTGAGAAGAAGTTCTCTTACCTCCGTTCACTATTGGGGGTGAGTTCCATCATGGTGGAGACAGATTGATTCATTATTATGCTTTAGCTTGAGGGGGGGCTTTCTTCCCACTGGGTTTTCCCTCTTTCCTCACTTAGTTTATTTTCAGCATTTTTTTTGGATTATTGTATTGGGGTGACCTTTGGTCTTAGTTACCAGGGCCCCACATTATTTTTTGCACATCATAGTCTAGCTTGAGGGGGGGTGTTCGAATATCCACATCATCTTTTTCAGGATCTTGCATGCAATTAGGGTTTGCATGCAAAATCTAGGGTTTGCATGCACCTGCATGCACTTGCATGCATCCCAGTCACCAGTTTGATGCCTCCAGCACCTTAGCCACCTCATTCTAGCACCCGAGAGCCACTTACTACAGAGTTTTAGCCCTCCTAGTCTGAAAGGTGCCCACTTCTCACCTACTGCCAGAGAAGGGCGCACTTGTTCACCTACCACTGCAGTTCCACTTCAGTTACATTCAGTTAGCTCCAATTCTCCCTGATTTGAGGCTAGTTTCACTCCCGACTGACTGTTTCACTTCCGTTGGACCTCCAGTTTGACTAGATGACTTGTTCTGACTTCAGTTAGTCTCCCATGCACCCCCCACTGAGCCTCCTTCCCTTAATCAGTGCTACACACTTCAGTTACACATGACACACTCAGTTAGACTCAGATTGACACCTGGATGACTGGTTCTTGTGCATTTATGAGCACCACCGATTGATGATGAGGACTCCTAGTTGGAGTCAAGCTACTCCATTCAGTGATTCGAATGGCCTACTTAGTCAATTCGAATTGCTCATTGACATATATTGTATTCTATTGTAATTCATTCACCCTTTCTGGGATATTGAGCACTGCTGCATGTTTTGCACAGTTTTACACCATATTTTCTATATTCATCTGTTGTGATTGATTTACTTGTTCATTAGATCTGCTGTGACTAATTTTACACAATGTTCCTTGATTGAACACTTTCTCCTTGCCTGGCCATTCCTGTTGTTCGGTATAATTTTATCCCTTTTTCGGGTCGGACAAGTCCTTTACGAAAAAGGCACTTAGGGAGTTTCTGTTAAGCTCTTTTCTGAATCCTAAAACAATGAAAAGATCACCGAGCAATCTTGCTTCCTTTCATGCTCGTTAAAGTACCTGAAAGGGAGTCTATCTGGTATAAGTTTAACCCTTTTCCGGACCTGGTAGACTAATTACGAAAAAGGAATACTCTAGTCACACCGGCTAGAAGATTTCTTCATTGCATCCTTTTATGCTTCTTCGGGCCTTGGAGACTAACACACGAAAAAGCAACCCCCTGGAGTCTTCTTATCGCTTTCAGAATCTCTAAAATTGAAAGAAACCATGAGCATGAACTGTCCTGGGCTCGTACAAATCCACACGACAGTACCATTCCATTATTTCGGAGTCTTCTTATCGCTTTCAGACTCTCTAAAATTGAAAGCAACCCTGAGCATGAACTGTCCTGGGCTCGTATAAATCCACACGACACTACCATTTTACACACACTTCTTCTAGTTCGTTAACTCGTGAAGAAGTCCCCCCATGCCTCTTGGCACTATGATCGATCATCTCAAAAGCACCCCCAATCAGGTCGCCTTTGTTCAAACTAGTCTGCAGTCTCCTGCCATTTTACACCAGCTTGAGTATCACTCATCCTAGTCACTATCCTTGATCCATTACAGCTATGATCCCTTTCCCACCAGTCAGTTTCATATGCTTCCCGATCGTCCCCTCCATCATACTCTGAACAAAGGAAGTTTGAGTCCACCCACTCTACTTACCCAGTTATCCCCCACAGTCTATCAGTCCTACCATCAGTGCTCTCACACTTCGTTTCTCCACCTCGCACTCCTATCAAGGAAACATCATTTCCTTGCTAGTTGCAGGTCTCCCTCTGTCGACGACAGCCCCTCTATTCCAAAGGATAGACCCAGAGGTCCCTGTGCCTTGGACCCATCACCATCTGTGGTGAGTGCCTACGGACCATTTTGAGAGGAGTCATCATTGCCTCTCCGAGTGGTTGTTTCTCACATGATCGACTTCAACACCTTGATCACATCGTTGAGAATCGCGCAGGGTTTATATCCCTTCAGTTATTGGTCGAAGACCCCGGATTTCCCCCGACTCTAGCACATTGGTGAGTCACTTTGGAACGCCCAGTTATATCTTCCCGTGGATTTCCGGGTTGCATTGGCTATTGTATTCGGAAGCCATCCAGTTATATGCTTCCTTGAGTACCCAGTTCAGTTCCAATTCAGTGTACCATTGAGGATATGACTCCCCGTCACTATGATCCAGCAGCTCATCAGTTCCTCTTGTACCACACTCAGTAGCACTGTTGTTATTCCAGTGCATCAGTTCTTCAGCTCAGACATGGTCATCCCAGCAGTATGTCCCATATTTTTGTCCCTTCTGGACCCTTATGATGTACACAGTGGTTCTCTATGTATCTTACAGGTCCCCATTTTCCGGGCCTCACTGTTCTTTTCTATGTATCTTGATACAAGCATGGGTATGCCCGCCTCGTCCATATATTGAGATTCTTCCTCATTCATTATTTGAGGCCATGTATATTTCAGGTCCCCATATTTTGGACCCCATTGTTATTACTTGGTCTTACTGCAATGTGTCTTCCTGGAACACTTATTAAATAGCCAAACAGTCAACAACATTTAACATTAAAATTCAAACTTGATTGTTTCATAACCAATCAATGGCACTAATAATTAAATTCAGTATGAATTTACAGTTCTGTCCCCTACAGAAATTGATTTGTTTCAACCATAAGGTCACCCTCATATTGTTTGGCTCCTGTAAGTGACACCACTCTTCCCATCATGGTCTTACACCCGCTACCATACATGAGCATCCACTTATAGCATGTCCTCCTGACACATTTTATATAAGCCAAATAGTCATTAGTCATTTATTAGCAAAATTTCAATTATGAGATTTACAAATCTGAATTGATAATCTGTTCTGCAAATAAACTACTTCACAGCCATGAGATCCTTCTCATGAGGTTTGGCTCTTTCACATGGTAGATTCCAGCCTTCATCATGGTCTTACCCTCATTTCCATGCCTTGAACAATCTAGTTGTAATCAGAAATTTCAACCAGCCAAACACTTGTAAGTCTCCATGCATATAATATTTCACTGCTGCAACAGTCACTGACGCATTTTCAGAATTGTAACATTCCATAATTCAAACACTTCAAGTTGTTAACATATCAATGTCACCAAAACTTATTTACTTCACGTGCATCATTATCATACTAAAATTGCAAGGTACAGTCACATCATTCATGCAATTTAAATGAAACTTTTAGATACTCATCATTTATCAGTCCTATGATTTATACAATTCAGCCCTTCCATAGAGTATTCCGATAGACCACCGATCATGACTGCCATCTTCATGCACTTACTATTCTACATTCATAGCAGCTCATGAAATGATCTGATAATTTTCAACAATTCATCATTTCATCTATTATCTAATTGCAATAAATCATACACATCACAACCATGCATTCGCACAATGCATCACAACATGTGCATCCACACACATGCATGCACATCTACAATGTTTACACAAAATTTTCAAGTGCATTCATTCAAGGCATAACCTCAAGATTTATAAAATTTCTTAATGCACATTCATTCAATGCTACCTTGCATTGGTTCATGAATATTATGCATTCAAACATATTATGGCCAAAACATGACCACCTCATATAGCATGCATGCATTACCATAATTAGTATCACCAGTCCTCACTTGCTTTGGTTATTAAGTTCATAGCCAACATACACATGGCATGATATATTTTATATGAATGCAATTTAAATTTCTAAATAGTCACATGGTATGAGGCCTCTTTCATTCGTCACTCCAGGATCCACCACACTATGGTAGTATGGCATTCCCATGAATGCATTTCAACTCTAAATGCATACTATTTTATGATTATTAAATATGTTTCAAGGGATTCTTACCCAATCCTCTTTCAACACTTATGCAATCATCATAAGTAAACCATTACCTGCATGGCTTCCATTTACACCTTTGATGTTACCTGATTCGTTGGTCTCTTGCAGAGGATTACAGAATTCTTCCACCAACCTCTTGATCATGGATTTGCTGCCCTAACCTTTTCTTCATAAGGTTGTTGGCATCATGCAACAACATTATCAACATCCTTAGCCATGCTTTTGTTTTCTTTGGTCCCACAACCAATACCAATACCAATAGTGATTATCAACCACAATATTTACCATTAGTGGTTCAATGCATATGGAGAACCTCACTACTTTTACTAATACGTAATATCATATGTGTGCACAAAAATCTGCTCATGCATTGTGCAATGTTTATTAATATGCCAACCAATGCATATTCATGCCACTCATCTAATCTCTTGCATTTTCAGAATTCCCGTGCCATAATTTTATGTACACAAAGCTTATAAAATATGATTATAGTTAGCAAGACAGGGATTAAGGAATTCTCCCTTTCCAATCCCTCATCTTTGCATGAACTTCCTCTTCCACATCATAGCTGGTTCGATTTCATTTCTTTTTCCCATTCATGCAATTCTGGAAATTGCCCATATTGTCAACAATTTGTCAAAACAACCACTGGCACTTTTCTACTCTGCAAATCTATGGTGTATGTCATCCTCATTTGAATTCTGGTGATGAAACATTGTTCTCTACTGGATAAGCTTTCCAATGCCTATCCACATGCTCCATTCCGACCTCGGGTGTGGAAGTTACATTACTTCAAAAATGACAATTTTTACCAAAAAATCTGCACTTTTACACAGTTGCAAAATATCCTGAACTTCCAACTTCAGCGACATGTAGAAGTAAATATAGGAAGATTCAAGAGAACTTTTCTATCGGGAAAAGTTAGTCCATATAACAAGGAATACTTAGAAACTTGCAGATCTCTGTTCCGATGCACCATTCATCTTTTATGAATTTTTGGGTTTGACTACTTTTCCTTTTTAACTCCCTTTGCAACCTGTGCAACTCCTACGCAACCTGTGCATGAACTGTGCGCCACCTATGTGCAACCTGTGCACAACCTGTGCACCACCTACGCAACCTATGCACAACCTATGCGCAACCTGTGCGCCACCTGCGCAACCTGTGCATAACCTGTGCGCAACCTGTGCACAACCTGTGCACAACCTGCGCAACCTGTGCACAACCTGTGCGCCACCTGTACGCAACCTGTGTGCCACCTGCGCAACTTGTGCACAACATGTGCACCACCTGCACAACCTGTGCGCCACCTACGCAACCTGTGCACAACCTGTGCGCCACCTGCGCAACCTGTGCACAACCTGTGCGCCACCTGCGCAACCTGTGCACTACCTGCGCAACCTGTGCACAAACCGTGTGCCACATGCGCAACCTGTGTGAAACCTATGCACAACCTGTGTGCAACTTGTGCACAACCTGTGCGCCACCTGCGCAACCTGTGCACAACCTATGCGCTACCTGTACACAACCTGTGTGCCACCTGCGCAACCTGTGCGCAATTCGAAACAGCGAAATTGGGGAAACACCTCCTCCGCTCTGCAAACTCATGGGGCTCATATCTCCCTCATCTCTTAACCAAATAAGGCAAGTCTGGTATGGTTGGAAAGCTATTGGCGATATCTATGCAATGGTGTGATTATTTTCCACACCTGAGAACTCTGATTCTTCCATTTTCTCCAATCAAAATTCTACCCAAACTTCATCAATACTGTTTTAAACACACTCCGATACCTGCCTGCAAACTCAGAGTTTGGTCCAAGCAGCCCCAGTGCTGCAACATTGGCTCTGATACAACTTTGTCACGTCCCCTCCCGTCAATCTGATGCAAAGAAGGGATGACCCAACATACCGAACTTATTGACAATCTCATCCCCATTCAAAATGCTAATAAATGCATGGATAAATAAAACTTGTGCATACATATTAATACTCAGCAAGCACAACAGATTTAAATACTATATATGCACATAGTTTCATCATGCATTCAGCATATAAACAAAAGTCATTAATTAAGACATTGCAGAACATAGAATTAACACAACACAATTAATAAACACAGCGAAAAACCATAATAACATACATGCAGAAGGAGATGCATCAACCTATTTCTTCCAGGAAGAATAATTAAACAATCACATAATAATAAATCCCATTCTCATGCTATGCATAGGCATCATGCCAACTAACTTAAGATAATCATTTCATCCAAGTAACATGAGTAATTAAACATACAGGACAAAACACAAAATGATCATACTTTAACCACATAGAACACTTATCTTTATGATGAAGCTGTCCAAACAACTAGCTATGGGAGAGCAACGTTCCACCCAACCATAGGTCTCTATCCAGATTGTATTCTTTCAGCCAAGAGACCACCCCGAGCTAGGTTGTGTATCCACGAAGGAGGAAGTAGATGGGCTCACTCATAGCCATGGTGTCACTCAAGCAATCATGCTAAGCCAACACACAGTTGGGTTTATCAAGCAGGCAATAAGAAAAGGAGGAGGATGCTAAGCTAGTGAGATCAACCACAGAGCTACAGACATCTCAAGCTAAATTCAAGCAATCCAATCCTCTATTCAAACATTCACACTTGGATTTCTCACAAATCTGTCATCAAATAACTCAATCCCATCACTAGGTTTCTAGGATATAAAAACTGGGTTTTTGAATGGATTTCGGGGTATCTAATACTCTCAATTTCACTCCAAGGTTCATATATATGGATCCCCCATTGGATTTCACTTTCAAATACCAATTCTGGGCATTTATGGCTCTTTAAAACATGGGTTCTTGCAAAGTTTCTATTTTTGGTTTTTCTCACTGCTCGGCATGTGTGATGGATGAAAATTGAAGCTGCCATCTTCCACCATGGAATGGGAATGAAAAAGGACCAATTCCCATGAGGTAGAGTGACTTGTGGTACAAGAAAAACAGAGCCCATACCTTCCATACAAATTTCTGGGCTGCCCATGCTCCATTGAAGCCATGGATTGATTTCTCAACAACTTTCTTACAACTGAATTAAATGTCAACAAAGAAATCCAGATGTGTTCTCACAATGACATTTGGCAGCATAAGGTTCAATCCCACAACCCCCTCACCACTCCCTAGTGGATACACATGGACCCTTCTCATTAGTTGCTTCCATAGCCAGTTTTGGTATTTTATTACATGATGTTTATTTACATCATTTTACAATGTTCCATGGCTAAATATCACATGGATAATATAATATCTAATACTTGCCTTTTTAAATAAAAATCCGAGCATCTACTAGCGGGGGCCTTGGCCTTGAGCTCCATGCTAGGAAAACATACATCGCCTGTATACAATATTTACATTAAAAGCCAATATATCCTAAGGGTCAAAATGGGGTATGACATGCCCAGTCTCAAAATAGTTCCACATATGTGTCACTTTGCAGTTTTTATGCAATGAACAAAACTATTGAAATATGTGGGAATTTTTGAACTGACTAGCACATCCATCAGACCAAATCCACTGTCGATCCATCTGTGTGTTACTGCCCTTCAAGTGATCATAGAACATGATGAAGCAATGACGTACATAGTGGAAGTCATGGCACCTATCATCACTTATGTAGAAGTGATATTCCTTCAGAATTTCTCTTTGCTCTTCATTGCTATTTGGCCCATGACTATATGTGATATGGACCATCAAGGAAACCTGCTCAGAGTGATAATACTGACTTTGGATCTCATTTTGAGGTTGCAGAGTGTATTTCTCAGCAAAATCAACAATTGAAAGTATAGTACCACGGGGAAATGTATCTCTGCATATTCTAAACTTCTCATCCTGCCATCATGCCAAGTGGACATGTTGAACATATTGATGTGTCTTTTCAATAAATTCCTTGATGAAGTCACTAACTTGTACCTGGTGACACAAAATGATCTCAATATCAGTTTTTTTTGTAAGTAAGGATTGAAATGTAATTGTTCAAACATAAATTTATAGATATAAATGCATAACTGAGATATCACCAATTGTATTTTTTTGCTTTCTTTCCCTAGGACTATTTCATAGATAATACACTTGAAACTTTTCATGTCTATAACCATATTCCCAAATTCACTGTCTCCACTCTTGTGCATACATTGGCTCAATAATGTCATTCCAGCACAGTTGGAGCATGTTCCATCCAAACAAGATTTTGCATAGTATGTTTGCCCCTCGGGCCTATTACACATGATGCTATGAATGAATTCTCTTAATGAAGTCGGTGGTATTGTCAGGGAGCAATCCTGCACATGGCTAGTATGCAACACATGAAGAATGTACAAAAATGTTTCATAGTAATATTCATATTCTACGTGGTATCTACAACAACAAGTGTTACGAAGAGTATTTATTCTAACATACCAGGGCTTACATTTCTCAAAATATTTTTTTTCCAAGTTCAATTGTTTATGTTCATTCCTAAATTTCTCATATAGTTTTGTCTGTGTTATATCAAGAAGATGCTTAATATGTGGTTCACGATCCTTTGAACCCCTTCTTAGTTTTAGTACATCCTTCTGATTTGAAGAAGGCCTTGTGTGATCATGCCAAAAAATCTGCACTAGTCCCATTACTACATCAACTAGCTTCATGTCACGATGTGGCAACTGACCAATAAAGGCCCAAAAATCTGTCTGATCGATTGTGTCAAGATGTTCTCTTCTAATAGAATACCTACAGAGGGTTTTTACATTCAAATTAACTAGTTTGAATGTAGGCTTGAGAAAACAAAGGACCCTGGTTTTCTTATTTACAATTGCTTGTGACAACACACGACGAGCCGCATTGCAGTCCTTTGAACGTGTGTTCCTACCAATTTTACCAAAGGAATCTACTAAGCTTTTAACTATATGAGAACTTGGTTCATAATTCTTTATCATCTTTATCCCTAACTTTTTACTAACAATATTCATGCCCTAGATTTTAACAATGATAAAAATAATCTACATTTATCTCCATCACATTTAGAAAAAAAATATTTATCAAGTATCTGTTGAGTTTGATAAGAAATACTACGTTTAGATAGCATACCTTCAATGGAATTGAGGAGACTTTGATCAACTTGTATACACTTCGGAGTTCTTCGATGTGTGCTTGCTAATGGAGGTAAGGGGGTTGGAATTCTACCATGTAGCGCATCACCGAGACGCTCTGGCGTTTTAGTAGTAGCTTGTTGTCCTTCATTCTCTTTCTGGTAGTTGGATGGTGGAAGTCCAACATCCTCATCGATGGTCCAGATAACATTTTCTTCTTCAACAGTAGGATCCATGTCCAACGCCTCTCTGACTTGATCACTTGTATAACCACAAGAGGTGAACAAATTTTTTGTTTCTTCATGAGCTTCATCTTGAGATGGTAACTTATCACTTTGACTTGAAGTGGGAATTGAAATATCCCCTAATGAGCACCTATGTTTTGCTTCTTGATTACTTCCATGGGGTGCTTGTTCAACAACTATTGTGGAAATTGAAGGTCCCTCTAGTGAATGCTTCCTTTTTTCTTGTCGTAGATTACTAGGATGAACCGTGGTATCCTCTATAATTGGATTTGGATTAGTTTCCAAAGAAAGCCTCTGATTCATCATGTCTATTCTTTTCTTTTCTTTATCTTCTTCAATGACTTCTTGAGGTCTCTTCTTCCTTGTTGATTTTCTTCCTCGGTTACGTGCATTCCCCATCACCACAACGATCAATTCAATATAGTTTGTTTTTGCTGCTCCTCAATTACAAGCTTTCAAACCTTTAGTACTTTAGAACTATAGATGATCCTTCAAGGTGCTTCAATCTTCCTTCTCAATTGTTC
>BSBM01000484.1:12112500-12215000 GCA_027924585.1 Larix kaempferi
ATATCCCCATCTCTCCATCACTCCCTCTCTCTCTCTCTCACTTTATGTCCCTTCCCCATCCTCTCATATTATCTCTCTCTCTCTCTCTCTCTCACTCTCTCTCCATCACCACCACTCCCTATATGTCTCCCACCAACACTTTCTAGCCCTCCCTTCCTATCTCTTTATTTCGTTCTATCCCCATCTATCTCTCACTCCCTCTAAATCCATTCCTCGCCATTGTCCCTCTCCCTCCCTTTCTCTATCTCTCTCCCCCCCTAGTATTCTTTCTTTCTCTCTCACATCCCCCTTTCCTCCATCCACCCCCCCTTGTCACTCAAGTCTCACTTTCAACTTCTAACCCTATACCTCTTCATAACATCTTCTACTCCTAATAGTGCTCTCAAGATCCACTGCCCTTCACCCCTGTAGCCCATCATGTTCCCATTCCCTTCTTCTCTCCCCACTCAAGCTTCCAACATCCTTCTAAGCCCTTGACCCTTTCCCACCCCTATTAAATATTAACCATAGATTCCCTTGACCCTTCCCCATCCCTTCTCAAATATTAACCAAAAATGCCCTTGAGTCTTCCCCACACCCTCCCAAGTATTAAACATAGATTTTATGATTTAAATAACGATAGCGTGTTTTTGCACTACATAACATGCACGCGTTATGTAGTTATATAGCGCGTTCGCGTTATGAACTTCTAAAAGCACGAGAATATATTTTGAATTTAAACAGAACACGCTCGTGTTTTTTAGATCCTAAACCAACCCAAATCACTTGCTCGCATGTCAACCATAATCCTATGTGTATGCTTTGGAGTTTGCTTCAGTAATACCAAACCTGTGCTATGGTAATGATAAACCAAAGCTAATTGGGTATTTCTTCCAGTTTCTGGAGAAGTCTGTGCTTAGCCACTCGTTATAGTATGCTACACACAGACATTTTTGATGAAATCTTAAACACAAATAGCATTTTTTCTGCAGATTCCAAATATGTAACTTTTTTTTAAAATATTAATTTTTCCTATTTTTTTAAATTTCTTTTGTGTCCTACCTCCTTAACTCGTGAAACACACTGTAAGTGTTTCTTCCATAACTTTTTCAATTCTTGATCATTTAAAAAAAAATTGTATGGTGCACAAGTAAACACTAACCTCCACATTCTATCAAAACCCCATTTCATGATTTTTGCATTAAGACCTTCAAAGGTTGCACCCACAAAAGACGTGTTATTTTCGAGGTTTGATCACTTAGACATTTATAAAAAAAGAATAAAATTACTAATTTATTTTTTGAAAAATAATGACGCACTAGTGCTATATGTTTTCTACATGCATGCCCATTTTTTTAGCTTGATTCCATCATTTAGGCCCTCAAAGGTTGCACCCACAAAAACATATACCTTATCATTTGCCTAAAAAATAAAAAGTGTCTGTTAGGGAAAATGAAACTTGACATAGCTATGCAAATTTTCAATAAATAAAAGTTATATATTTGGAAACGTGATTCAATTTCCTACATTTCATCTTTTTTACTCAATGCAATATATTTTGTGTAAGTATCTCAAAAAATCCAAGTAATTTGAGGGATGCCTGATTTTTCAGTTTTCTATTGCATCTAACACGCCAAAAGTGACCTTCATTAGCTTGCACTGGCCCTTGTGTAAAGAGAAGAAAGGGTTGTAGCCCGTGGAAGAAGTTGATTCTGTGTTTGTATTCCCTCATATAGAGGTTGATCAATTGAAAGGGAGACATTCTTCCTGGTTGAGAACTCCCATATAGTTTAATGGTAGAGCAGTTTGAATTGCAATGTTTTGGAAGTTTGTTTGGTTTGAGTTGAAGCCCTTGTGCGTGAAAGAGGACTAGGAGGCCATATCCATGTAATTTTATTTTTTTAAGTATGTGCAAGTATTTATTTGAAGACAAGGACATGGGGAAAAGTAGAAGGCTTAAAGAGATGAAAAATAATATTGTGAATGCAAAAGAAATTGGCTTTGTCAGAGCAAAGATATTAGGAGAAGCCACTGTGGAACCTGCTGAAGTAGAGGAAGTTCAAGAGAAGACAGCGGATACTGAAGCATATGAAGTTCAAGAAAAGGTAGAGGATGCATGGAGCAACATCTATTATCCACTGCCATATTTCTCAGGTAGAACTTATGATTCTTGGTCAATTAATATGAAAAATTTCTTGCATTATAGAGTTTTATTGAATTTTGTTAAGGATGTAGTTATGAAACTCTGGGATGAGGAAAAGGATGCATTTTCTTTGTACTACATCCAACAAGCTCTGGATTATAATATATTTTATGTAATTGCTGAAGCAAATACAACTAAAGAAGCTTGGTAAAGTTTGAAGAGAAAGTTTGATTTAAGGGGGAGATATATGGCTGAGTCACAGCCTATTAATATTTCAGCAGACAAATTCGTAGAAGCAGCGGAAGATAGTCAAATTATTTGTGAATCTCACAGTTGTGTTCATATATCAAATGATGAAAATGATGCTGAAGCTAAAGAAGAAGAAGAGGTTGATGTATCTCCTACAACAACAACATAATTTGAAGAAGTTGAAATTGCTATTGATAAATATGTTGATGTAGTTTCGAATTTAGATGTCACTAAAGTCAATTGTTAAAATGATGGAATGGTTAACATGCAGAATGCTGATAAAAATGCTAAATTCCTTGAGTGCGAGGAAAACAAAGAATAATTTGCACAAGAAGAGTCCTTAAAGGACACGCCCCTGAAGGCATTTAAATCATGCATTGAATTTGAAGTTTGCAGACATGTAGGTACAATGAATCTAGAAGACAACTCTGAAGATGTTGTAGAAGTCGAAGACCAAGATGAGCTAGAAATAAATTACAGAAGTCATGTTGCAGAAAATGAAGAATGTTGCACTCATCCACTTGGTGCGCATAAGGAAGATGATAAAGATTTGTGTGAAAAACACATTTATGAAAATGGTGTATCTGATGATCAGAAAAGTGTTGGTGATGTCTTTGAAGAAGAACACTAGTGGATTTGGACCCAAAATCTAATGACAAAATCCGATGACCTCCAACGAAGAAGGACTATGTCGTCGGATTTCACCTTAAAAATTTCAAAATTTGATGCTTTTTTTAAAAATTGATAAAAGGAGACATCGGATATCTGACGGATATGATAATATCCGAAGAGGCTCCTGGGATATCCAATGGCTCTGTGGATATCCGACATCATATTAAGTATTGGGATGTCGAATATCCGACGCCAAGTTGTACCACTCGAGGATGTCGAAAATCCGACATCAATTCTCCAACGTTAACTAGGTTCAAGGCGTCGGATATCCGATGGAAGGATGAATTTTAAAACTTATAAATATTGAAACATTCCGACATGTTTTCTATACAAGCGACGATTTGCAGAAGTTTTTTTATTCGGTGGACTATTTTTCATTATTTCCATTGTTTTTGTGATTCAAGCGAGCAAAGTGTGGAGCTTCATTTTCTAAGATCGATAATCTTCATTCAAGCTCTTTATAAGAAAATGTCAACTAGCAATATTCTTGATCCAGACGAACAAAATCGACAATTGCTTGCTAGATTGTGGGAAGGAGTTGAAAGAAGGGGTGATAGGAAATTCTATTGTCCATGTAGTCAATGCAGGGGCTTTAAGAAGAGAAGAATTTTGATCACAATAGCCAGAAAAAATTGTAGGGAGCATGGGAACGCTAAGGGGGGACATGAATACCATCCATTTGTAAGTTTTGCATTATATATGTTTTTATTTTAATTGCTTTTGTAAATTTATGTATTGATCGTGGTTTCATTAGATGGGGACTAACATGGACAATAAATATTATTTTAATATTAAATATTTATTATACTATTTATTTTTCTTTTGTGCATGTTGAATCTAGGGTATAGTGGAATAACTCATTTATTTGTTTGTTAGTGAGACTAACCCACTCACCAGGGAAAGCACTTAAATCTCTAGATTTGTGACACTTTCCATCATGATAATAGAAATAACGACTATATTGGCATGTTGTAATTTCTCTTATATTTTCTCTATAGAAATTACCATAGCATCATTTATCTTACCTTAGTGGAGTAAAGTATGAGAAATTTTGGGTTATATTTGAGTAGCTTTGCTCAGTAATTGGGTCAATTATTATGTCTCTTGGATAGTTTGGATGCACCGATTTGACCAATAGTACAATTGGCCGTTGTTCTTTTCATCCCAACAGTACAAAATTTGTTGCATTTTAAATGCATCACATAAATGTTTACATTTTACGTTTGAAATTTTTACATTTTGCATTTGAATTTCTTATATTAACTTTTATCTATTGATGGTTTCATGTAATTATAAAGGAAAGACATCCTAGGGCACTTCGTCCGGAGGAAGTGCTTACAGAACAAGTACTAGAAGCTATGAATATTAATGGAGAACAAGTTAATGATCACATTAATCAAGAAGATGATCATACTGAAAACATAGTTGAAGATGATGTTACAAATAATTTGATCCATGATTCATTTAATGTTGAAATGGATGTTGATGATAATGATCATGATCATGAAAATGATGAACATTTTGATGATATTCATGATATACCTCTTCTTGATAAGGCATACGAACCCCTTTATGAGGGATCCAAGACAAATCTTCTCTCTGCTATATTATTGATAATGAACTTGAAGGTTATGAGTGGTCTTTCAAACATATCAGTCACACGGATGTTAAGGTATGTAATATATTCCATCACAAAATATATATGATTGTGTATTTTGTTGTTCATTCATATATAAGTCAAGTTATTACAGATGAAATTTGTTCCATTAATATTATTTCTATATTATATTAACTAGATTTTTATTTTAATTTGTTGTAGCATGATAGGTAAATATTTGTTACCACCGTCAAATATTTTACCTCGCACATATCGAGATTTATCTTCCATCATGAAATAAATTGGAATGCAGTATGAAGCAATTCATGCATGCCCCGATGACCATGTTCTATATTACAATCAGCATGAATTTGCAACAGAATGTCCTGAATGTCATATCAGTAGATATCGCACAGATCAAGTAACTAAAAAGGTGCCTCGCAAGGTTCTACATTATATTCCCATTATTCCATGTCTACAACAACTATTCATGTGAAAAAACATAGCACAGTTTATGCATTACCATGCACAAAATAGAAGTCAAGATGACATTGTTCGAATTCCTGCAAATGGGTCTGCATTTAGAGATATGGAGGAAAAAAGGCCTCACTTTAAAGAAGAAACTCGTAATCTTAGGATTTCTTTGGCAGCATATGGTGTCAATCCATTTGTAGAGATGAGATCCGTTTACTCGGTGTGGCCTATTTTTGTTATCAACAACAACATTCCTGCATGGATGGCAATAAAGAGGGAGCACATAATTTTATCGATGATTGTTCCAGGTACGAACCCTGCAGTTTTTTTTTTAATCAAGTGGTATCTCATTTGTCGTATTTTTGTTACATAATGTCATATATATATTTAATGCTTTTCTATTGTGCAATATGGTTTAATATATATAATCTAAATGGTACGTCTCATATTTATATTTTTTATATGTTCAAATCAATCAGGTAAGTACCAAGTGAAAGATATGAATGTATATATCGAACCTCTTATTGACGAGCTACTGAAGTTATGGAATGGCATCACTATGTATGACTTATCTAGACCAATACAACAAAGGCAATTTCAATTCCATGCAATCATCATCATCATCGTAATCACAATTATCATCATCATCATCTTAATCATCATCATCAACATCATCAATATCATCATGATCATCGTCATCGTCATCGTCATCGTCATCGTCATCATCATCATCGTCATCGTCATCATCATCCTCATCATCTTCATGATGATCATCATCTTCATCATCACCATCATCATCATCGTCTTCTTCATCATCTTCATCATCATCATCATCTTCATCATCCTCATCATTGCCAATGATTCACTTATGGAGCCAAAATATTCACCTTATGATCGCAATTAAGTAATTTTGAAAAAATCCTTACAATATATCAAATGGGTATGAAAAATGTTTTTGTTGGTGTCAAACTCTAAATTTGGGTTCATTGTCATTTAGGTCAATATCAATTATTCTACCCTTTCACTGAAACTTCATAGGTCATGAATGATGATTGGTGGTGTCTAGTTAACCTCTCCATTTAGATTGTGTGTCTATTATTTTCTTCGTGGTTATCCTACTCCATTTTTGGTAATATAATCACCATCAAGTTTGGAAAAAATAAGGTAAAATGTTCAACTAATAATTTTCCAGAAACATGACACATGTTTGAGAAAAAAGAATTTTTTATGCTACATCATTATTCAAAAATAATTTAGTAACTAACAACATGGGATTGTAAAAAGTGGAACAATATATCACATAAAGTGGGATTTACCACAATAACATGAAATCACATTTCAATATAGAACCCCATGGATCAAACAAGAATATTTCCCTTCCGAGGCCATCTCACAACCAATCTCAAATTTTGCAATTTTGGGACTTGAACTTTTGGGGTTTATTCAAGGCTTAATCAACATATTTTTGGGCCCGAAATGGAACAAAAGATAATAAGTTTCCTTTACAAAGAGTAAGACATATTGATATCTTTAAAATAAAGGAGATACACATTGGTTATAAACGTTGATATTTACATACTTCCAAAATAATGAATGACATTACATCAACACTTAGCTCTCGTCATGCCTTTGACAATGGAAAAAGTGGGTACAAATACACGTAAGTTATCAACACAGTCAAAACTCATTGTGAAGAGGGTGAATCTACATGATTCCACAACTAACCTAAGCAAATCTTATAACAATAATTAAATACATAAAATAACTATGTTTTCCTTCCGCATGGTGTTTTCCTTGTGTTTCTGTTTATATAATCTTGTCGCATGCCATTTTGTTTTGTTTTATATTTTCATAAGATTTAATTTTGTAGTTGAATGAGCATTGAATGGATATCAATGTCTCATTATGTGAATTTATTGTCTTCTATATATCCAATTATTTATGATAAATCAATTATAAAGTTGTTGCATTTCTAAAATCTAACATTGAAGGGACCAAACATCCATATCCACCTAGGGTCGATAGATTTCTCTATAACCGTGCATCATTTTTCGACAATCAAGTATAAATGTATATTGTTGATATAATTTTTTCAAAAAAATACATTTATTCTTATAGTGAGGGTTTTCCTCATGACATGTACCTCTTGAATATTAAACCTTGTAAGTGAATACAATGGACATATAAATCCCCCTTTAATGGATTAAGGTTCAAGTATTTAATGGGCCAAAATACAATGCTATTGGGAAATATAGAGGCCAATGATTTTCCAAGGGTTTTAGGCATTCGAATTGCTTTTGGAGAATCTTCTATGGATTTGTGGGAGGTTTTAATTGAACCAGTGGAAAATAAAATCTAGAATTATTGAACTACAAAGTTGTAGGCACTAGCTGTCAAATTCTAGAGCTTGTCCAAAAATAGTGTAGTCACCCATGTGTATAATGCATCCTCTTGGATGTCATTACATGTAGCATATTATGATATATATAATCAAGGTGACCTTTCGAAGTATCCTATACCATTAATCTCAACAACCCCTAATGTTGTGTAGGAGGTTAGTATTCAGGGTGTCATCCCCATTGTCTGTTTTATTGTTTGATCATTTAGTTTTCTATTGTGAAACTTTGGACTACTTGCAAGTTTTCATTACCGTCTCTTTCTCAACCCTTGAGGTGTGTGCATCTTGAGTGGACACAATGTATTCCTTCTTAAGGCCAATTAGCCATCATAATAAACTAATCTATTTTGACTTAAGGATATTCATATTTGTTATTATTATCTTCATATTTTGTCTTATTTTTTTTTATGTTGGGTGAGCTTCTCCCTTCAAGATAGGGTTTTCCAAGCCCAAGTATTCATATATTCATCGTTTGGAATCAAGGAATGATTTAGGCCTACTCATTCTTTAGCAATAAGTTTTCAATCTTAGCACCCACAATGCATCACTATAATTATTATACCCTAACACATCACCTAGCATAAAAATCATTTAACAAAAATAAATAAATATTTTTTTAAAATATTAAATATCAAAAATTAAAAAAGAAACACTATTAATTAAAAAAAATGAAAGAACAAAAAACAAAACACGCATACCTTACCCCACTCTCTCATTACGCGAATTGATATGAACTCTACCTCCCATCGCCATGGAGTGGACTGTGAAATCTAGCTGCCTCCCATTAATTCCTAGTGGACTCCGAAATCTACCTCTCGTCGCCGAGCAAACTATCGACTCTGCCTCTCTTCGTCGAGCGAACTGCAGACTGTGGACTCTACCTCTCGTCGTCGAGCGAACTGTGGACTCTACCTCCCATTGACTGGAATTGAAGCTACTGCAATCTAACAAGCCAGGAACATAATGCCTCATAAATCGGTGAGTTTATGTAATATCTAACATATCTATCATTTTACTCATATTCATTTAGGGTTTGGGGGTTACGAAATAGGTTCAAGGTTCGGGTCATTGACTTTTCACAGGGTTCGATTCGCTCAGGATTGATCCTCTTTCTCCCATGTTAGGGTTCAAAGCTCCCATACCCTTCACTTGGGTCGAAAGATACCAATGTTTCCATACTTCGCAGCTCTCATGTCAGGTCAAGAAACCATGGGGCAAGCCCCGTGTGAACCCACTATCCACATAGCAGGAGACAGAAGGTTGCTCCACCTATTGAACCCTTCTTTCTTTGCTACTCGTGTCCCTCACAAGGATGAAATGGAATTACTGATGCTACTCCTTCTCCTCATGGGGATGCAATGGAACTACTGATCCTACTCCTTCCCCTCATGGGGATGCTTTCAACATGTATTACCTTGGAATGATAGACCCCAAATAGCAGCAATGTGTCATTCTCCTTAGCAAATGAAGGTGGTTTTGATAATGAAGAGAGAGAGGTACCCCTTCTTGGTTCTTTGTCCACCATAGAAAATTTCCATTACAAACTCGTTCTATCTTTATCCAAAGCAAAGATTCCTAGCTCTTTTTATGAGGGAGGTATTAAGTTACATAGGAGACCAAGGTTATTGGGGCCCCCTGGGATGTACCTCACTAAGTATATCACTTGCATTTCTCCTCTATCTCATCTATCGATGGAAACAAGTGGTATGCTCCCATACAAAGATATCCAGGGTTGAGATGACTTGACTCAAACCTTCCAACTCTAATTCCAACTCTATTTCTAATTTCACTAGGGCCTCCTCTTCCACCTTTGTTTATGATGTGTTCACGGGGCTTCCTCTTCCACCTTTGTTTATGATGTTTTCACTAGGGATTCCTCTTTTACCCTCACATTTTGTTTCTACTAATGATGATCATTAGCCCTTTATTGTATCTATGGTTATGATTCTCTTATTCAGTAGTTTAGCTTACTCAGTGGTTTTGTTTAATTTCTCTGAGTTTCTTTGGCACTCGCAATTTGTCACTACTAGATTGTACTTGGATCCCTTTGACCTGTGTTTTTTTGGTCATCCATAGACATCAATAAATCACCTTATCTATTCTTATCTATAATGGGAGGTCATTTGAAAGCAAATGGAATTTTTTCTAAAACAGAAAACTCTGTTATGTAATTGATCCTATAGTACATCCCCATATTTCTTAGTCTTGACCAAGATGACCCATATCCAACTTGATATGTTTGTCACACCATTGAACCCTCTAACCACATATCTTCCAGGCCATTCATTTTCCCAACAAAATTAGTTTGATTTTGGCATGCTACATTCCAATGCAGGCTGTACTACAATGTTCCTTCATCATTTAGGAAAAATAGATTTTTTTCACACAAATATAGACCAAAAAAGTAATTTGCACTGTTGCCTACGATAAGCATCATAGTTCTCATCTTTCGACCCTCTCAATGGAGCATTCTGAATCACTTCTATTCCGATCAAGCATAATGATGATAGCCCAATGAACCCCAGTTAAATTCTGTTCTGAGCTAGTACAATTACTCTTTTCCACGTAAAACTTTTGATTATTTATTTAAGAATTTAGCAAGTTAAAGGAAAGATCAAAAACAAAATAAAAAAAGGACATATTGTGACAAAAAATATTTATTCTAACCATAAGATTGTATAATTAATCATGACCATGTTTAAAACCTGAGCTTGAATCCTGAGCCTGAATAAATATCTCTGAAGTTGTGCACTATCAACAGTTTTATACCAATTCTTGCAGCATCCACAATCATCTTTGTGAGAACCTTTTGCCCCTTTGTTATCCTTGAATGAACATTTTTTAAATATCTGTCAATTGCTTCCATGCCCATGCACTCACGAGTCCCTTAAACCAACCTATCATAGACTTCCAACTAAGAGAGGTTAACCCAACCTGTTAACCCTGTGCTTTCCTATAATTTACCTTTTGATGGTTAAAAATCATTGAAAAAAACAATTGTGTGAATATGTGAGAATATACACCACTAATAGTCAGTTATATCTCCAAGGAATGGATGAAAGAGAATGTATCATTCACTGTGGTTTTAAAACTACAGTTGGGGAAGCCTCAATTGTCAATCCGATTCATATAGTCATGCATCCCTTAATCAAGTATGGGCAAGTCTTGATATTGTACATCAAGACTACTATGGAGAAATTCATTTAGATGAATATTTGTAGAAATATATTACATCCATATCTCTTTGCCCTATTTCAAATAATTTTTTACAAGACAATGGCTAGTCATTGGAGTTAATCCCAAAAGAGCCAAGTGGTTGAAAAAGAGGAATTTGTTCGAAGTATTATTGGGTCGTGGTTGTAGGTGAATGCTACTGCTTTTTTATGCTCCAAAATGGTTTGAAAAACCTCCCTTAAATTGTGAAAAGTTCCCAGGATTCATCAAACGACTGGTATGTTGGTAAACGACAATCCTAAAACATCCTCACAATCTGTCGGCAACCTTCAAAAAATTGTCCTTCAAAACATCGTCTATATTAGCATCTTTTAGGTTTCACACAAGGTATTCTTCCTTAGTATATATACTTACTAATCAGTGGTCTACACACTAGTTCTGATCCATAAGTTTTAATCTATGATTGTGGTTTGGTTGCTTCAAAATGCTTGCATTCTAGAAGAAAAGTGAATCCCTACATTCAATTTTTCAACTCCATTGGTAGCTTCATTTAAATTGTATTCCCTAATTGTGGTTTTGAACGTTGGGTGTGTTATTAGTGAAGTAGCAGTGAATTCCATTATGTGTGTTATTCCCTATAAAATTTGAACGTTATGTGTGTTATTAGTGGTTTTGAACGTTATGTGTGTTATTAGTGGTTTTGAACATTATGTGTGTTATTCCCTATAAATTTTGATTTCCATTTGAAATTGGTAAAAAATTATCTAAAACCATCTAATAGTTAATTTGGATAACAAATAAAGTTGGCCTACAGTTGTGTTGTCAGCGGTCTTGAGTTTCAGCTTGGCAATGGTGACCCACGCCAGTCATCACCGTTGCCATGCTGAAACTCAATACGGCTGGAAACACTCCTCGGATCGAGTCACATTGTAATTAGTACTAATAAATGACTGTTCTTTAACTTCACAACTCTGTCCTGCATAATGAATGATGTAATTAGATGTATTTTATGGTTTCCTAGAGGAAGAGGAGTTGTAGGCTCCAGGTCTTACTTAACTCTTAGGTGTGGGGTACTATTTCATACTTAACATCCCTCTAGTTTGGGAAAATTTTCAACATTTGTTTCCACATGTGAAGAATTTTATTGGTTATTATGTGGACATGGATGGTCGCTTCATTTTCCAAAGTGGACAATCTTGATGGGTGCAAACCCCCTTTGAGGACCTTACTTGTTGAACAAGTAATCTTGATGGAAGCCTTTGGAGGAGGCTAATGTGGGCATCTTTTGGTTTCTTTGAGCACTTGGTGGGTTGAAATTCCATGAGTAAGGTATGGATACACTCCTAAGGTACTAGCTCGTAATTGAGAATATCAGTGGTTGGGATCAAAAGGACTACAAATCCATCCTTAATGTAAAGTTAGATAACCTTGTAGGTTGGAGCCCCCATAATGTTTTTCTTTCATGGTGCCACCATATGAGTTTTGAAAGTAAGATTAATTGGCCCCATCCCATTATGAAGTAGAACCATATGAGATAGATCATATAACACTATTAACATCATGATATTCCCCAGTTGTGGTTACTATTTTTTTATTAAGCTCATGAACATTTATACGTAGTTTATTGTTTCTACTATCACTGTGTTTTTGTGATGAATGATTGAATAATGTTATAAGTGTGCCTAAATAATTATGAACATGGATATATACAATTCCTTATATTTATTGTCACTTTGTTTTATGTGATGAATTCATTTGCATGACTTGAGTATATCTGAAGCTCTCCTTGAGGTCCCATGAATTAACTTGAACACTTGTTGCATTCATTTAATTTGAAAGAGTAGTTATAGTTTGAAAGAACTCTCTCCTTACCTTAGCTAGCATTCATTGAAAGGAAAGGCTTATTTTATTCATATGCATTTGCATGGTTTGAGTCAGTCATCACACCACGAGTTGCACTTCCATCACCCGACTGAGTAATACAACCATTAAAATTTAACTCGTTAACTCAACACACTTTAACCTCGCTTGAGGATAAAAAGAATTTGTTAGTTAGGTAGGACACCGGGGATAGGCTTCCAAATAATTTCCCCTTGTCATTATCATCCGAGACATAGTTGTTGTCCTCTAGGGTGCTAAAATCCTCTTGTACTTGTTGACACGGTCATCGACCAGTTTGTGGAGGGGCCTCCTGTTGTTTTAGGGGTTAAATTGCCGCGAGATCGAGAACTAGACGGACTCTATGGAATGCTGCACTCCACTTAGCCCTAAGGAAACATCGATCATTGTCTTCCTTGTATTCTCCGGCCACCATACTGGTGATACAAGGGTGATAAGGTAGAAGCGCAGAAAAAAATTTCCGACATATCATGAACGAGGTAGCTTAGTGACTTTTTTGCTAGCGCTCTTTTACCCAGGATCCCTTTCGGTAGAGGGATATCCTTCCATTATTGGTCTCTCATTTTGTATTGTTCGACTTGGCTTTCATCACCTTGCGAAGGATATAACTTGTTGAGGTATCCAGCTCTTAGTTAGGAGGTTTTGCTTGCTATTTCACCTTTTTAGAGGGTCTTTTTCTTTTTAGTGTTGCTTGTTGGCATTCTGGCCACTATTGTTTCAGCTCGCTTACTAAGACACCAGTCCCAGTACAGGTTTTTGAGCTTGCTATTTTGGCCTGCGAGCCTTGTCTTTTCCTAGCTCCCCTTCTGCATGCTCGGTTGCTTTAGGGTTTTTGAGTTCTTACACAGTCAATTACCAATTATCTGATGATGTGTGATGTCCTCTTCTCCTAGGTCTTCGAGATGGTTGAGTTAGATGGTCTTCTCAAGGGACTGAACACCCATTGATGGAGGCACTAATGCTTGAACTTAGGAGTAGTCTAAAGGACCACGTGATCACATAATTCGTGTGGAATTTTCCGTTTACTGTGGTGATGGTCTTTCAGGTTATATGGAACAATGGTACATTTGAGAGAGAGATGATTGGTTGTACCCCACCTTGGTTGATTGTCTTATGGTATTTCCATTTTGTCGATAATATTTGAGTATATTACAAGAAACATCTACACCCAGGTAATCAAATATGTGTTGGTTATAAGACTTAAGTAACAAAATTGTTGGTAATCAAATACGTGGAACGCGACCTTGATTGAACTTGTGAGGAAAATTATCTTGGAGAATAAGTGTCCTGACAGAAAACTGAGTAGAACTATGACTTTATTTGTTGAACCATGACCTTATCATAACTAGAACAGATTGCTCTAGACTTCCATTTGTGCTAAACAACACAATAAAATTTGAAACAACAAAATTAAAGTTTGCAAGATGGCAAGCATTGTTTTGATGTTATAACTGTACTATTCATGAGCACATTTCTGGGAAAGCAAAAAGCATTCTTGACTTTTTAACAAGAGAATATTTGACACAGAAGTGTGCTGTTAATTTTTAAGAAGCGGGCCTGAAGCAAGCGAGCCTGAAACAAGTGAGCTTGGTGCAAGCAAGCGCGAGGAAAGCGAGCATAGAAGTTCAAAGCGGAATCCATTGGTCCCATAACCCACAAGTAAACATGAAAATCTCTGCTTGGACCGGAGGAAAAAATCATATCTATACTATCAATGATAATATGAGTTGGTTGGATTATATGCAAGACTGGAAACCTAGGTGGGAGTTGAGACATGTTGAAGTATTAGATGCTAACTTACAGGGATCTGATGCTTTTATTAGTCTAGTGCCAGAACTCAGAAGAATGCCTATGGGATCCAGTATAGTACTAGAGATGATTTACAACAACTCCTTGAGAAAAGCAGCTGATGCAAGCAATTGGTTAACTCACCTATACCATGATCTTAACTTAATCTCGACGGAGGGCTCTACACCTCACCCCGGGCTAAGATTAGAACAACAATACTACGGTATTAATCGGATACGTTCTTTGGAAGCATGGCCACATCAAGATGCTAGTCTCCGATTTCCAAGTACTACACACACTTATGAAAAATATAAAAAATTATGGTGGAAATTATTGAGAAAAGAAAATACAGATAGAACATATTATACCATGCTAAAGTTTGGACCTCAAATGACACATATCCATGAGGATCCTGCATGGTTCGTCCCTAATGGACTAGAGACTGGTGGCGGTAATTCGGCATCAAACTGACAACATTAGATCCAGGTGCTATTTATAATCTAAAACGGGAAGTTGGAACAGGTCAAATATATTTTGCAGACAAATCTTACTGAGGCTCAAATCCTTGGGTACTACATTAAAAATGAATGACAATGGCTTGTCAAAACCCACATAGGCGTCCACACGCATTAGAATAGACGCGTGGTCCTGAGGTCTATTTATTCAAAGGCATGGGTTGTTGAATGCAATGTATTTCGAGAATTATATGGTCCCCCATACTTCGATGAGTTGTAAATATCTCAAAAGTATTTGGCTATGAGTGGGGCATGTCCATTCAAATTGTCATAAAGATTGAAAAGAAAGTATTTGTAACTATGTCATGATAATATAAAGAAAGCCCTACTTTTCTCTATGTCAATATGATTGAAAATCTATGTTATGAATTAAATAACCTAAGTCAATATTACAAGTAATTGTCCAAATGCAACATTAGTACTTGGGAGTATGACTGAAAGCTCCCATTTTTCAAAACAACTTACATGTTCACGGTTCTGTTTTTGCTTAATTCAATTACTTTCAGTCATCTAAGAAGACCATGCTTGAATAAGATTATACAAGTTCCACAACATTATACAAAATATTGTTTTTGAAGATTTTTGAACACTTATTAACCACCTAAAATATCTTACTTTTGAAAGTCATAAGAACTTTTAGACGTTTTCCATAATGGTTAGTGATTTTTATTTTATATTATTATTGTTGAATATAAATATCTTACTAAATGTGACTGGAATTCAACTACCAAGTTGATGAACCCAAACTGATGGGGTGAGAGAGACTTTAGGGCTATGACAACAAAGATGATAGTTGGATGGTTTGATATGGGAGTCAATACACAAAGGAGCAATAAAAGAAAGCTCATAATTGCATGAATTTGTACTCATAAGAAAGATAAAGTGATCGTCTTCCTCATCGCTTGAATGCCTACATGTTGAGAAAGGGAATGAGGATCAAGTAACATTATAAAAGGCGCTACACGTCACCTTTTAAGAGGTGCTATGCCTTGTGGTCATATCTAATTTTTTTTCCATGGTGCAGGTATTACCAAATAGGTATTTGTCAGATCTGTCTTCCTCGAGTGAGGGGAGTTTAGGAAGGCCAGAGGAAAGTGAGACACCCAGTAGGTCTAGAAGAGTTGTATCAACTAGATGTCAAAAGACCAGAAGAAAATTTGATAAATGCAATGAATTTTTTCACGGTCGAGGGGGGTCATGTTCCTATAGTGATGAGACAAAAGACGACCTCGAGGTGCCCTTGAGGTACATACATTTAGTGAAACAATGGGTACCCAAGGATCTTTCTCAACCGAACACATATTTTTGTGTGAACGAGAGGATATATCGAATAGCACCGTCATCAATACATGGTTTTTCCATGGTTTTATGTATATCATTGCAAATGGTGAACATTAATTGTAGTTCACCATATTTCAACTGCAGAGCATGTAGAGGGTGAAACTATACAGGTTGAGCATGGACAAGAACATGAACTACATGATGTGGCCACACCAGGTAGAAAAACACCTTTGTAGTGTTTTTTTTAATGAAATACTTGTCATTACAATATCAAAATACAACGATATAACATTTTCACATTGTTGCAGCAAATCCGAACCCCTTGCCACAAAATCCACGTCTATATCAACACTCTAGGATGAAGACATCACCACAAGCACCTGATGAAGAACCAAGAACTGGAAGAGAAAGTCCAGATGTAGATGCTCCTCTTAGAGATTATTTACCAATTATAAAGAGAAGAAAAACTAGTAAAAAGAAGTGACTGGAAAAATGTCGTCTAATTATTTTTTATAACAATATATCGTCCATGATTTTTGGCCTAATGAATGAATGAATGGTTTAATGGTTTAATGATTCAGTGTAGTAAAATGTTACCTTTATTGAATGTTTGTTTTTATTGAATGAATGTGTTGACTGAATGAATGAATGATTTATTGAATTTTATCTTTTATTGTATGTATGTGTTGACTGAATGAAACAATGGTTTAATGAATGTTAGCCTTTATTGAATGAATGGTAGATGAAAGTTTATGATGAAATATGGATGAATTTGCACATATTTGTTTTTTTCAAGTACATTCATTGGGTATGGGGAATTGAGAGTGATGTGAGGGGGGGAAGGGGCCATAAGAGCTTCCACCTTCATGTGGTTGGCCCTGTTCAGTAGAGAATATTAAATTATTCTCGAAACAGAGAGGAGCTCAATGAATGGCTACGATGGTGGCTTTCTACAACCCACTCACGTGTCATCTAAATTTTGACAATTTCTTGGAGCTTGTTGTGATGTCTGGTTGCTCATCATAACCAATTTTGAGTTTCCACAACTTCAAAGGCTGAGTAAATGATGCACTGGAATCAATATCCTTAACCTTCTCTTTAATTTCCTTGGAATCAATATCCTTAACCTAACATTAAACCCTTCCAAAATGGTCTATTTACCATTGAATCCTAGCTTCTGAAGCATGATGTTTGCAACTAATCTAGCATACACCAACAACAATTAGAGACATGCTACCTGTTGTCATTGTTCATCATTTTTTAGGGCTGCAAATTAACTGAGGAGATTCGAACCTGTGACCTATATCTAGTCCCAAGGCTAACACCTTCAAGCTTGAAGTGCAACTGACAATGGGAGACCACCTTCAAGCAACTTGATTCATTCTGCATGCATTTCATAGTAGGAGATGATGGGATACCACCTTGCTTGATTCATTATGTATGCATTTCACTATGCAACAGTCTCAAATTCCCTCTGCGCTTTCCCTCAATTAGTTTCTCGATTCAGCATGACCCACACCCGCCATCCAAGGAGTGTTGCCAACGGTGTAGAGTTTCATCCTGGAAACGGTGACGATTCATGGTATTATGTTTCCCTTCGGCTGCAATATGACAAACTCAAAGCTCTCATATGAAGGTTTGTCTGACAAATGTGATGGTTTCGGTTTCTCGATTCAACATGACCCAAACAGTCACATTTGTCAAACAAACCTTCGCAGTGGACTATGAGTTTTCCATATTGCAGCTAAAGGGAAACATAATACCATGAATCGTCACCGTTGCCAGGATGAAACTCAAGACCGTTGGAAACAGTCCTTGGACGACAGGTGCGGGTCATATTGAATTGAGACACTAATTCAGGAAAAACACAGTGAATCTGAGACCGTTGCATAGTGAAATGCATGCAGAAAGAGTGAAGAGTACTGGGTGTCAAGAGAAATGGTTATGGGACTTGGTATGAGAGGAAATGGTGATGGGAATTGATTGATAAGTTCAGGCTTGAAGGTGGTAGTGTTGGGACTAGACATAGGTCACAGGTTCGAATCTCCTCAGTTCAGTTCATACCCAGTTATTCTTTTGATGTAAATTATGGATTTTATTTATTTTCCTTTGTCAACTTTACGTATCCCTTTATGTGTTTTCTTTATTTTCCTTTTTTAACATTATGTATCCCCTTGTGATAATCGGAATTGTTAATATTGAGTCACTCGAGAATGAACGTAAAGAGGATTTCCATGGAAATTTGTTCCATCCAAACCTATCAAGTGTACTTTTAGGTCAAAAATATTCCTGTAACAAAGCGATGAAAGATATTAGAAGCAAATGTAACAAATCCCTGCAAGAAGTTCGCGTAACATAGTGGTTTGTGTTTGTAGGAATCCTTCAATTTACAGGGTGAAAATCGTGGCCATAGAGCTGCCACAGTTCGGAGACGTCAAAATTGCTGACCTAAAAGTGCACTTGATAGGTTTGGAATATGGAATATATTACCGTTGAAATCCTCTTTATGTTCATTCTAGAGTTTTGAGAAAACCAGAGATATATGAAACAATGCATTATGACAGTCCGACTTCACAGTTGCCTCTTGAAATCAAGGTAAGACTAGTTGGATACGGCGGGACAATTCATATGATAGGGGGAGTAGTTGGAGCAAATGAAGTAAAAGTTCATTTGCTTCGACTACTCCGCCTATTGACTGATCTTGATAGTGTGTCTTGTAAATTATCCTTGTACCTTTCCATCTTCATCAACATTTTGTTGTTGGTTTTTTCATGCTAAAATGATCCCCCTTATGCTAATTCAAACTTCAACAAGGTTCTGTCAAGTAAATTCATAAAAGGTAAGAGTGCATCATCATTCCATACTCCCTCAAATCTCTCTCTCTCTCTCTCATTTTTTTTAATCGTGCTTACTACCTCTCCATCCTCCCTCTCCTACAACATTACCATTTTCAAGCAACAAACTCCACAAATGCTTGGACTTCTCAATCATCTCCTCATTTTGAATTTTTTTTTAATGCAAGAACTCCTCAATTGCAATCATATTCAACACAATGTTGCTCTACTTCATCTCCACTCTTTTCCATAAACTCTTATGATACAACTGCTCTCTTATGATACAACTGCTATATTTTTACTTATGGGAATAAGACATTCACATTTGCATCTTCCACTACTACATCTAATTAAATATCATCTCCTTGTAACTCCACCATTGTAACACCACTCTCTTCTATAGTGTCATCTTCTACAACAACACCACTCACTACTACAACATATATCCATTACAACTTTTCCATTGTTTCTTGAGTTTCTTGTACAAGCTCGACCTTTACCCCCAATCTTTTCCTTATTGTATTTTGCTACAATTAATTCTTCTACACCTTTATTTGGAATTATATCAACATACACTTCCAAACAATAATGTTTTTTTTTTTAATTTCCCAATGGTGTCAGATAACCAACGGTCACAACAAAGACAACCGATGACTTTGCCATAGATCCGACGGCAAATGACATCAGTGCTCAGTCATTTTCAAGTGGGATGGGCATCGGTTTTTCAACATCCACAATGCAAAAAACCGACTACTTTGCCATAGATCTGATGACAAAAGACATCGGTGCTCAACCATTTTCAAGTGGGATGGGCGTCGATTTTTCAACATCCATAGTGCACAAAATCGATGACTTTTCCATAGATCTGACACCAAAAGATGTCGGTGCTCAGCCATTTTCAGTTTTGAGTGGCGTTGGTTATCCGACGGTCATAGTGAAAAATACTGACAAGTATGCCATAGATCTGATGGAAAAAGACGTTGGATTCAAGACCTTTTCAGTTGTGACGGGCATCGGTTATCCGACATCCGAGGGTGTCGAAGAACCGATGACATCCAAGCCGTCGGTTTTAATCCGAATTTGGACCGACGTTAAAAAAATACTAAGATTGTCGGATAATCGACCACAAGATGTAGAAAATCCGACTTTGTGGTCGTCGGATTTTGGGTCCAAAAAACCTAGTGGAATCTGTAGTGATATTGAATGGTGCAAATAAGGATAGAAGTGAGAATAAGATTTTTTCTAATAATTTGTTTGTTAGTGATTGTGCAGGTACAAAGGAAGAAAATGATGAAGTCTTGGCTTGTAAGTCAAATATTGAAGGTGAAGTAATTGACAGTGTAGTAGTTTGTTCTTTGAATATGCCAGGGATGTAAGATTGCCAATGGAGAAGTAATGGTCATTGATGATCATGATGATGAAATGAAGACTTCGATATCAAAAGTATTTGAGGCAACATCAAAAGCTCAAAAAGATAAAGTGCACTGTTTTGAAGTGCTTGAACCTGTTTGTGTTTTTTTTTTAAATATTGATGATTTCAATTTTGTTGAAGAATTTGATAAGCTTGTTGAAGAATGCAAAAAAGTTGTGGCGATTGAAATAGATAAAGTACAAGCAGAAGGAATCTATAATGATGCTAAAAATAAAAAAAGTTGATGATTTGGTGATTGCAGAAGCAGTAACAGAAAAATAGTTGCATAATGTAATGATAACACTCAAAATGTTGTATGTTCTGTTGCAGATAGAGCAGTTGAAATAAGGAATGATGTTCTTGATGAACAATTAATTTTTTTGGAAGAATGGATTGAAAAGCAAAGATATGATGATAAATATGTAAGTCTTGTTGCAGAAGAAAATATGGAGAATGTTGATTGCCTTGTTGCAGAAGCAGAGGAAGATTTGAATGAAGAGGCAATGACAACTCTCAAAGAAAAGAAAAATGAAAAGAACCAATAAGGTTCACATTATGATAATTTATATAATCTTGACAAAATGTTTGAGTGTGCAGGTGAGAAACCAATCGAAGATGAAGAAGAATCCACTTAAAATGATATTGTAAATTACGAGTTTGATTTGAATGAAGAAAATTGCACCAAAGATGGACTGGTTGAAGAATCAGTTGAAAAGATCTTGACATTATGGAGTCCTGAAGAAATCAAGAATTATTATCAGTTAATGTGTTTACAGAATGACGTTGAACTAATTACTCTTGGTGAAGTCAAAGATAGCTTGTGGGATCTTTGTGTGCCCACATTATAGTATTTAGAGGAAAAGCTTTGGATTGAATTCCTTGGCATAAAGGACATTGAAAATTTGAATGATGGTAAGCAAATTGAAGAACGTTTTGCAGTTGAATCTCATCATAATGAATTTGAGGAATCAAAGAAAACAATGAAGGTAAAGAAGAAAGTGAAGATGAAGAATCAAAAGTATTCTTGGTATAAAGTTTGGCATTCTAAGCCAAGTAATGATGAATCCTAAGATGAGAATGATGCAATTAAAATTATGAATGATGATTGGCTTGTAAAGTCCAAGAAGGTTGAATGCAATGGTCTTGATGCTAAAGTAAATGATGAAATATTATATTTTGTTAATTATGAACAACTAACTGAAGCTGAGAAGAACAAGTATTGTGAAATTACTAAGCAAAAGGAGTCAAGATCCAAAGTCAAGATGAAGAGATGGTTGAAGCCACGAGTGAAGCAAGAGCTGAAGAAGGTCAAGGTAAAAATGAAGATAAAGCAGAAAACAAAGTTTACATATTTCAAAGTTTGGAGTCGAAAGAAAAATAAAAGTTGCACTAGTATGTTGAAACAAAGAATGTGAAACAATTTTTTGAGTTGTTTTTTATACTCATGTAAATCTTGTTGAGACTTAGACCAACACGCATTATAGTTGGAATGTTTTGCTTGTAAAGCTGTGGCTATTTGTGTTTGTTGTATTTTTGGGTGAACTAATTAAGGGAGAGAATGTTGGCAGCGATTAATTACTTCACCATCACAAAGTTTAAAAAGTCAATCACTACCTCTCTGAGTGGCCGCCAAAACTCTGAAGAGTTAACCACCGCCACACCGTTTTAATCCTGTTAATTTTTCTAAGGGGCAACACATCACATTGAATTTCGAAGTGGCATTTAGAGCCTTTGTCAAAACTCATCGAATAATTATTTGGGTAGAGTATTACATTATTTTTTGAAGAGTCGTCCATTGACATTTTCCAATTGATCAAATATTAAAGGGGCAGTGTGTTTCTGCAAATTGTTGAAGGGGCGCCCATTGTTTCTATTGCAGCTCATGAAAGGGTAGAGTATCCACACAAATTCTGAATAGTCAATTTTGTTTTACATGCAGTGAAGGGTCAAACTAATTAATGAGACCGATTGATCTCATGGTGTATATATACCTATGTAATTCGGATTTAGAAGCAAAGTGAGGAGTGTGAATTCTAAGTTCAATAGAAAATAGATTTTCAACTCTGTACTTTTGATCCTATGTTCCTCTTTGTCTTTATGAGTTTGAAAACTCATGGTTGAATATTTAAGTTTAAGATTTTGTTGTAGCATGATAATTTTCTGAGCGTATATGATTGACTATGGAAGTGTGAAATTAACTTGATTGCTGAACATAATATCAATCATTATTTATGAATGCAGGGGAGTTAGAAATTTATGTTAAAGTCATTGTTGACACTCATTTCCTGTAGAATACAATTTGTTGAAACTCCTGCAGAATTGCTGAAACGGTTTCTTGTAGCTTGTTGTTTGCTGAAATAGTTGCAGAATTATTAGGTTCTTGCTGAAACTCGTCTTGTAGGTGTCAATTTAGTTTTGTAATGATTGGTACGTGCTATTGTTACTGTGTGCAACACTCCCCTGTCTACCCACAATGGTATCATCATGTTTGTGAAGTGTGATAGAGTTGTAGCTCTGTCCATGAGTGTTTGTATGAGCTGAAGCTCACTTTCGTTTTTGCCTAGATATCCTTCACAACGATCTTCATTTTTCTTCTTTGATTTTAGTATATCATGAGGCCAAGATACATTAGTATCACACATTTCATTTGGTTCCTTGTTCTAGTGCAGAATGTGGAATAACAATAATAATTAAAACCTAAATTTTCGATTGGTATACAATAACAAAAATGCTTTATTTAGAGAAATTTTGAGGTCAAAAAAGGGCCTCAAAACAAAGAAAATGTACTATAAAATACAACCAATCACATTCTAGTAGATGACATCATCCCCCTTGGTGAGATGGCATTGCATGAGTTAAGAATGCTTATTTGTCAAATTTTCTATGGTGGATGAAAACACATAGTTAACCAAGGTAGTGGTGTAAGTACTTTTAAGTCATAAAGTAAAGTACTCATAATGATAGTCTTTTCATAAAATAATATTATTGTCATTTTCAAGTAAAGTACTCATAATGAATATCTTTTCACACTTTCACATAAAATAATATTATTGTCATTTTCAAGTGAAGTACTCTTAATTCATAAAGAAAGTCCTTTCACATTTTTTTATAAAATAATATATTATCATTTTTATGTTTTTAATTTTAAATTATATATTCACTCCATTCTATTTAATAACATAATGTAAAACTAATAAAGAATAATAATAGATTTAATAAATAATAATAATAATAATAATAATGCAATGTGGATTATAATAATATTATTGACATTTTACATGTAAATAAATTCTCAATTAAATTACATTATTAAATTCATGAGAAAAATATTAAATATAAAAAGTCAACATAAAATTTAAAAAAAGGCTCTTAAAAATGTTTTTTATTATTTAATTTCATTTGCAAGTTCAAGACAAATAAATATTAAAAGACAATACATTTTTGGGAATTTGCAATGAATCTTAGTCACATCAATGTAGACTTATTTTATTAATTTTATTTCTAGTGAATTTTGAAAAGTAACTCAACCATGGTTATTTATATTGTGCATAGAAAATAGTGTGGGAGGTGACTTGTCATATATACCTACCCCATAAAACCCCAATTCATAATATTTTAATATATCTCATATTTTTGTAGTACATCTCTTAGGAGGCCCTTTTTTGACCTCAAAATCTCTCTAATGATTAGTAAATAAAGACAAGAACGCAATTTATGGAGGAAGAAGGAAAATTGAAATGATAAATTTGTTGAGTACATTCATTTGTTTAGTTCAGTATATTTTATCTATGAATGTGGATATACTTTCAGCTACAACCTGTTGGGAAGAAATTTGGACAACTAGTGGTGAGAGAATTCAAAGTTCATCTTCAACCCAATTTAGAATCTTTGGAAAAACAATGCAGGAGATTTTGGAAGCCCATTTATCTCTATGGTAGGTCAAAATGGAAATGCAGGACAAATAATCAGTTAATTACAAGTACCAATAAATTATCAGTTAATTACTAGTACCAGTTTAGCCGCTAGTCCTTATTTCTCGTCTCACATTATTGGAATGTAAAACTCTCTCAGCTGCATGACCTTATGTCATTGTTGAAGGTTCCCATTGAATAAAATGAACAATGGGATTGTGAGATTTTTCATTGAGAATCTAGAATTATGAGAATTATATTTGAGGCACAGATAATGATTTGTATGTTGTAGCTTTCTCAACCAATGTAAGTGGGGAGACACATGAAACTTTAACCCAAGCCAGAGCGTCAGATGAAATCAGTATTATAGAGTCCAACAAAACCTAGTAAGTCAACATAGATTCAAATCAGAGAGGATCTATAATGATATCGCAATCTCACGCAATGTAGCAATATCTAAACTTCAGATGCAATTTGTCCAACAATATCACGCTCATTTGCCTCTTAACTCAACATTACAATTGATGCAATGATCTGAAAGAATTATTCATATTTTTTACAAACCAGCTAAGGCTTGTACAACTGGTAGTCATGTGATCAACGTCAATGACCCTGCATGCAAAATCAATGGCATCACATCAAACGAGTTTGAATCGATGTCTTATGTTGAAACTTTTTAGCAATGGCATTACCTAATGAAACGGTTTTTGTTGGGAAAGGAATAAAAACGATACTGCGAGTGTCTCTTCTACGCAACATGAAGTCTCATTTCGATTGAACTCTAGAGTTGGTAAAAGGACTGTGTAAGAATGAACTTTCTGCGTATGCTTTTGTTGCAAATTTTCATGTTTTGTGTTTTGGTTTGGATATTTTAGTAAATACTGGGTTGGATTTCAATTTGGAAAAGCTGTGGGAAGGATATGGTCAAAGACAAGAGTTGACATGCTATTGGTAAACAAAGTAAAATCTAGGATTTTGTAAGAAAAAACCTGTCACCTTGTGTACGGTGCGAAATCCATTTACTACAGTCACTGTAAAGGTTATTTGAACCTATATATTAAGCCATACCTGATTGAGGATTTCATATTCTTTGGGTAGGCGATCTCATGAACAATATTTGTGATAATTATGTTCCAATAATGTTTGTGAGTAAATTTTTAGAAGGATAAGGTAACACTACTCTCACCATTAATGACTTAACTTAAAAGAACGATGCTAGATAATTAATAAGGCCGTTAAATACTGTCAAATAGTGGGTTATATTTTTTTTCCCATTTTATTGAATGGAATAAAGATATTCAAATAGAGGGGAGTTTTTCATTAGAGTTAGAATGTCAACGTCAACTGTATATGCTCCAAGTATAATGGTTAAAAGTTTTGTTCTTTGCATTGAACATGAAGATTACAACAAATATTGCATTTAATAACCCAACAAGTACATCCAATATTACATTATATTGCATTTATTATGTTCCAATAATGATTACATTACTGTCACCATTAATGACTGAATGTACAAGATCTAGCTTGTTGTTTGCTTAAACAGTTGCAGAATTATTATGTTCTTGCTGAAACTCGTCCTGTAGGTGTCAATTTAGTTTTGTAATGATTGGTACGTGATGTTGTTACTGTGTGAAACACTCCCCTGTCTAGCCACAGTAGTATCATCATGTTTGTGAAGTGTGATAGAGTTGTAGCTTTGTCCATGAGTGTTTGTATAAACTGGAGTTCACTTCCATTGTGCCTAAATATCCTTCAATTGGTATCAAAGCTAAGTGTTTCTGATTTTTGTTCCTTGGTTTTGTGCTCATTTCATGATTGAGCCGTATGATTGTATGTTGAACCTTTTGTGTCTTGTTTAGATATTTTGTTGTTGATTTTTACTCCAGCACCCCCTTCCTGCCATGTAGAAAGAGCAGAAGTAAGTTCAGTTTGCATGTTCAGCTTTGTGTTGGTAAGAGCTCCTGTGCTCCCTCAAATAAAGATTGAGTCACCATTTAGCAGCTGAAGTCTGAATCAAGTGTTTCTTGTGTCATCCGTCTATTGGTTAAAATGTTCAAGCTTGATTGTGGCTTGAGTAAAGAGAAGAAAGGGTTGTATCCCGTGGAAGAAGTTGATTTTGTGTTTGTATTCCCTCAAATATAGGTTGATCAATTGAAGGGAATACATTCTTCCTCGTTGAGAACTCCCATATAGTTTAATGGTAGAGCAATTTGAATTCCAATGTTTTGGAAGTTTGTTTGGTTTGAGTTGAATCCCTTGTGCGTGAAAGAGGACCAGGAGGCTGTATCCAAGTAAATTTTTTTTTTTAAAGTATGTGCAAGTATTTATTTGAAGACAGAGACATGGAGAAAAGTAGAAGGCTTAACTAGATGAAGGATAATATTGTGAATGCAAAAGAATTTGGCTTTGCCATAACAAAGATATTAGGAGAAGCCACTGTGGAACCTGCTGAAACAAATGAAGTTCAAGAGAAGACAGAGGATACTGAAGCAGATGAAGTTCAAGAGAAGGTAGAGGATGCATGGAGAAACATCTATTATCCACTGCCATATTTCTCAGGTATAACTTATGATTCTTGGTCAATTAATATGAACAATTTCTTGCATTCTAGAGGTTTATGGAATTTTGTTAAGGATGGATTTAAGAAACCTTGGGATGAGGCAAAGGATGCATTTTCCTTGTACTACATCCAACAAGCTCTGGATTATAATATCTTTTATGTAATTTCTGAATCAAATACGACTAAAGAATCTTGGGAAAATTTGAAGAGAAAGTTTGATTTAAGGGGCAGATATATGGCCGAGTCACAGCCTGTTAATATTTCAGTAGACAAATTCACAGAAGCAGCAGAAGATAGTCAAATTATTTGTGAATCTCACAGTTGTGTTCATATATAAAATGATGAAAATTATGTTGAAGCTAAAGAAGAAGAAGAGGTTGATATATCTCCTATAGCAGCAACAACATTTGAAGAAGTTTAAATTGCTATTGATAAATATGTTGACGTAGTTTCGAATTTAGATGTCACTGAAGTGAATTGTAAAAATGATGGAATGGTTAACATGCACAATGTTGATAAAAATGTTAAATTCCTTAAGTGTGAGGACAACAAATAAGAATTTGCGCAAGAAGAGTCCTTAAAGGACACGTCCATGAAGGCATTTAAATCATGTATTGAATTTGAAGTTTGCAGACATGTAGGTACAATGAATCTAGAAGACAACTCTGAAGATGTTGTATAAGTCGAAGACCAAGATGAGCTTGAAATAAATTACAGAAGTCAGTTGCAGAAAATGAAGAATGTTGCACTCATCCACTTGGTGTGCATAAGGAAGATGATAAAGCTTCGTGTGAAAAATACATTTATGAAAATGGCGTATCTGATGATCAGAAAAGCGTTGGTGATGTTTTTGAAGAAGAATCTGTAGCGATATTGAATGGTGCAGATAAGGACATAAGTGACAATAATATTTTTTATAATAGTTTGTTTGTTAGTGATTATGCAGGTCAAAAGGAAGAAAATGATGATGTCTTGGCTTGTAAGTCAAATATTTAAGGTGAAGTAATAGACAGTGTAGCAGTTTGTTCTTTGAATATTCGAGCGATGTCTATTGTTGATGACAACTATGAAGAAGATGCCAATAAAGCAATCAGTATTGGTAAAATTGCCCATGGAGAAGTAATGGTAAATGATTATCATGATGATGAAATGAAGACTGCCATATCAACAATATTTGAGCCAACATCAAAAGCTCAAAAATATAAAGTGCACTGTGTTGAAGTGCTTGAACCTGTTTGTGAGTTTTTTGAAAATATTGATGATTTCAATTTTTCTGAAGAATGCACATAAGTTGCAGTGATTGAAATAGATAAAGTACAAGCAGAAGGAATCTATAATGATGCTAAAAATAAAACATTTGATGATTTGATGATTGCAAAAGCAGTGATAGAAAAAGAGTTGCATAATGATAACACTCAAAATGTTGTATGTTTTGCTACAGATAGAGCAACTGAAATAAGGAATGATGTTCTTGATGAACAGTTTTTTTTTTGGAAGAATGGCTTGAAAAGAAAAGATATGATGATAAAGATGTAAGTCTTGTTGCAGAAGAAAAGATGGAGAATTTTGATTTCCTTGTTGCAGAAGCAGAGGAATATTTGAATGAAGAGACAGTGGTAGCTCTTAGAGAAAAGCAAAATGAAAAGAACCAATAAGGTTCACATTATGATAATTTATATAATCTTGACAAAATGTTTGAGTGTGCAGGTGAGAAACCAATCGAAAATGAAGAAGAATCCACCGAAAATGATATTGTAAATGATGAGTTTGATTTGAAAGAAAAAAATTGCACCAAATATGGACTGGTTGAAGAATCAGTTGAAAATATATTGACATTATGGAGTCTTGAAGAAATCAGGAATTATTATCAGTTAATGTGTTTAGAGAATGACATTGAACTAATTACTCTTGGTGAAGTCAAACATAGCTTGTGGGATCTTTGTATGCCCACATTACCATATTTAGAGGAGAAGATTTGGATTGGAGTACTTGGCATAAAGGACATTGAAAAATTGAATGATGGTAAGAAAATTGAAGAACGTTTTGCAGTTGAAGCTCATCCTAATGAATTTGAGGAATCAAAGAAAACAATGAAGGTAAAGAAGAAAGTGAAGATGAAGAATCAAAAGTATTCTTGGTATAAAGTTTGGCGTTCTAAGCCAAGTAATGATGAAGCCGAAGCTAAGAATGATGCAATTAAAATTACGAATTATGATTGGCTTGTAGAGTCCAAGAAGGTTGAATGCAATGGTCTTGATGCTGAAGTAAATGATGAAATATTATATTTTGTCAATTATGAACAAGTAACTGAAGCTAAGAAGAACAAGTATTGTGAAATTACTGAGCAAAAGGATTCAAGATCCAAAGTCAAAATGAAGAGATGGTTGAAGCCACGAGTGAAGCAAGAGTTGAAGATGGTCAAGGTAAAAATGAAGATAAAGCAGAAAACAAAGTTTACATATTTCAAAGTTTGGAGTCAAAAGAAAAATAAAAGTTGCACTAGTATGTTGCAACAAAGAATGTGAAACAAATTTTTTAGTTGTTTTTTATACTGATCTAAATCTTGCTGAGACTTAGACCTGTAGTCATTATAGTTGGCATGTTTTGCTTGTAAAGCTGTAGCTATTTGTGTTTGATGTATTTTTGGGTGAAGTAATTAAGGGAGAGAATGTTGGCAGTGATTCATTACTTCACCGTCACAAAGTCTGAAAAGTCAATCACCGCCTCTCTGAGTGGTCGCCAAAACTCTGAAAAGTTAACCACCACCACACCGTTTTAATCTTGTCAAGTTTTCTAAGGGGAAAAGCATCACATTGAATTCTGAAGAGACATTTAGAGCCTCCGTCACAACTCATCGAATAATTATTTGGGCAGAGTATTACATTGCTTTTTTAAGAGTCGTCCACTGACATGTTCCAGCTGATCAGATATTAAAGGGGCAGTTTGTTTCTTCAAATTGTTGAAGGGCGTCCATCGTTCCTATTGCAGCTCATGAAAGGGTAGAGTATCTACACAAATTCTGAATAGTCAATTTTGTTTTACATGTAGTGAAGGGTCAAACCAATTAATGAGACCGACTGATCTCATGGTGTATACATACTTATGTAATTCTGATTCAGAAGCATAGTGAGGAGTGTGAATTCTGAGTTCAATAGAAAATAGATTTTCAACTCTGTACTTTTGATCCTATGTTCCTCTCTGTCTTTATGAGTTTGAAAACTCATTGTTGAATATTTAAGTTTAATATTTTGCTGTAGCATGATAATTTTCAGAGCGTATATGATTGACTGTGGAAGTGTGAAATTAACTTGATTGCTAAACATAGTATCAATCATTATTTGAGACTCATTTCCTGTAGAATACAGTTTGCTGAAACTCCTGCAAAATTGTTGAAACAGTTTCCTGTAGCTTGTTGTTTGCTGACAAAGCTGTAGAATTATTATGTTCTTGCTGAAACTCGTCCTGTAGGTGTCAATTTAGTTTTGTAATGATTGGTACATGCTGCTGTTACTGTGTGCAACACTCCCCTGTCTACCCATAGTAGTATCATCATGTTTGTGAAGTGTGATAGAGTTGTAGCTCTGTCCATGAGTGTTTATATGAGCTAAATCTCACTTCCGTTGTGCCTAAATCTCCTTCACAACAATCTGAATTTTTCTTCTTTGATTTTAGTATATCATGAGGCCAAGATACATTACTATCACGCATTTCATTTGGTTCCTTGTTCTCGTACATAATGTGGAATAACAGTAATAATTAAAACCTAAATTTTCGATTGGTACACAATAACAAAAATATTTTATTGGTAAATACAAACAACAAGGCAATTTAGGCAATTTACGGAGGAAGAAGGAAAATTGAAATGATAAATTTGTTGAGTACATTCATTTGTTTAGTTCAATATATTTTATCTATGAATTTGGATCATGAGATTTTTCATTGAGAATCTAGAATTGTGAGAATTATATTTCAGGCACGGATAATGCTTTGTATGTTGTAGTATCCACAAGTGATGCTTCCTCAACCAATGCAAGTGGGGAAACACATGAAACTTCAACCCAAGCCACACGGTAAAATGAAATCAGTATTATAGAGTCCAATACAACTTAGTAAGTCAATATAGATTCAAATCAGAGAGAATCTATAATGATATCGCAATCTCAACCTCAATGGATAGCAATGTAGCCATATCTAAACTTCAGATGCAATTTGTCCAAAAATCTCAGGCTCATTTACCTCTTAACTCAACATTACAATTGATACAATGACCTGAAAGAATTATTCATTTTCTTTACAAACCAAATAAGGCTTGTACAACAACTGGTAGTCACCTGATCAACGTCAATGGCCCTGCATGCAAAATCAATAGCATCACATCAAACGAGTTTGAATCGATGTCCTATGTTGAAACTTTTTAGCAATGGCATTACCTAATGAAACGATTTTTGTTGGGAAAGGAACAAAAACGAGACTGCGAGTGTCTCTTCTAGGCAACATGAAGTCTCATTTCTGTCAGACTCCAAAGTTGGTAAAAGGACCGTGTAAGAATGAACTTTCTGCATATGCTTTTGTTGCAAATTTTGATGTTTTGTGTTTTGGTTTGGATATTTTAGTAAATACTGGATTGGATTTCAATTTGGAAAAGTTGTGGGAAGGATATGGTCAAAGACAAGAGTTGACATGCTATTGGTAATCAAAGTAAAATTCAGGATTTTGTAAGAAAAAACCTGTCACCTTGTGTACAGTGCGAAATCCATTTACTACAGTCACCGTAAAGGTTATTTGAACCTACATATTAAGCCATACCTGATTGAGGCTTTCATATTCGTTGGGTAGGCGATCTCATGAACAATATTTGTGATAATTATGTTCCAATAATGTTTGTGAGTAAATTTTTAGAAGGATAAGGTAACACTGCTCTCACCATTAATGACTTAACTTAAAAAAACTATGCTACATAATTAATAAGGCCGTTAAATACTGTCAAATAGTAGGTTATATTTTTTTCCCATTTTATTGAATGGAATAAAGATATTCAAATAGAGTGGAGTTTTTCATTAGAGTTAGAACGTCAACTGTATATGCGCCAAGTATAACGGTTAAAAGTTTTGTTCTTTGCATTGAACATGAAGATTACAACAAATATTGCATTTAATAACCCAACAAGTACATCCAATATTGCATTTATTATGTTCCAATAATGATTACATTACTGTCACCATTAATGACTGAACGTACAAGATCTATTACAATAAATACTTGTGTTCTTAATCAAACGAAAGTATTCAAATAGACACTACATCTAATAATCGAACAAGTACATCTAATATTCAAATAGACACTTATATTCTGTGTAGAACCTTACAGGTAGTGCCGGTTGAAAAGAAGAGATAACAGAGATTCTACAGGGAAGGAACACAGTTGAAAAGAAGAGATAACGGAGATTCTACGTAGTGATTGGAAATATAACTTCTAACTACAAAAGTTTAGAGATAAGCTTCAAACTTTTTCGAAACAAAGGACTGCGGGGGTTCAAGTATGATAGGAGCGTGTGAGGGATTAACGAGAAGGTCATTGAAATCCCCGGAATCGTTTCTCAGGGAGGCGTTGAGAAAAGCGACCATAACTCCACCGCAAAACCTTCGCATGGGCTCCCGAGCTTCCCCGTGTTTGAAGACGAAATTCATGACCGCTGCAATCCAATTGTCATCTAAGATATCCAAGATATCCATATGCCCGAAGTCTGACACCACAAAATGATAACATGGGACGGAGCATTCAGCGAAGAAATCCCTATGCTCGCGTCCTTTTCCATGAAAGTCATGACATTGTACATCTACACATAATAATTATGTCAATCACTTTTAAAAATTAATTAAAAATATGGTTATGTTATTAATTAAAAATAATAGATAAACACTACTGAGATTTCCAACAAAGATATACATATGTGCCATGAGTGAATACATATATAATATACCTGAGGAATAACTGTAATGTATCCATGGGAGGTGATGTGCTGCAGAAGTTGGGTGTACAAGGAATTGTGGATTTTAAAACCATGGAAGAGAAGGACAACGGGGTAGTCTCCGCTTTTGGTGGGATGATCCAGGAGCAGCGGCTTTGGTGGTGGTGGTGGTCCTGTGCTGTGGTGCTGTGGTGCTGTGGTGGTGGTGTTGTGCTGTCCAATATGTTAACTGTGAACCGGCCTGCTTTGAATACCTCCTCTAGAGCCATAATTTATTGTATTATCTTCCAAGTATATCAGCAACCTGCAACACAACAGAGGCATTACAAAAGAGCACTGAAAATACCTACAACAAAATTACAAAGGAGCACTGCAAATACATACTTGCTGCTTTGTATTCAGTATTCTCTTCGAAGAAAGCTATTATGACTCTTCATAGGCCACACTCTTTATAAATAGTGAGCTCATGATTAATTAATAATCTGTTAATAATAGTTATTAATACATATTACATCTATTATTATACCTATCATGGTACATTTATTATTATACCTGTCATGGGAGGTTATATAGCAATCACTTTACATTTATTAGTTAATTAGTCTGCAAATTTTTATTCTAAATTTCTATATAGTTTTCTATAGTTTTAGAAATTTTAATTATTAAATTGATTTTAAAACAAATAAAAATTTATATTTTAAATTTTATAAATTATATATTTCTTATTTTTGATTGGCTATTCTTATTTATTTTTATTTTTGGTTGGCTAACAAGTTTGATTAGACTAATATGCCCTGCCTAAGATGTGACTTTTCTAGAATTAAAAATTAAAATTTATAAAAAAAACTAAATAGGATAGCTATATAGTTGTTGAGTGTGTCCTTATTGTCCTTCGTCGCTGTCCTTCATCCTTTCATCCATCTCCGTTGATACACTGGAAAAGCATGTGAGAGTTGGTGCCAGGCTTCAAATTTGAAGCCTTCAGGGCCCTTCAAAGGCCATTTTACACGTCATAGAAGGCCACCTCAAATTTTACCATACAAAAAAAATTAATTTCATGGTAAGCCCTTCAATAATTAAATTAACCACTATTGTTTAAAATTGCAACAGAAGGGCTTCAAATTTCACCCATCGATAGTTTTCAGTGGGAAATTGGGAATGTGTCTACTAGCTAGGTGACTTGGGAGGGGGACTTGGTACTTGGTTACTCTCCAATATCCCAATATCCACATGTCTAGTCATCGATGGATCATGGGCCATTGGGCCTCTAATAATATCATTGACCAATTTACGTGGATGGGCTTACACTGTGTAGCCCATGTCTTGAATGCTTCTAAGTTCGCATGTTAGTGGCGAGCGCTTATGTATTTAACACATTTAATGGCAACAACAACTTTATTAAATATGGTTGGTGGCTCATACGTGTTGCTGGCAGTGGGCTTACCAAGTTACCATTTATCACATACCAATTCGTGACTTCTGACTTCGTGAGTTAATTTAGTATTCAATGTATATTATATTATGTTAATGTGCCCCGAATTTGGCATTTCCGACAAACTCCACAATCCAGAAACTTTTTGTAATGTTGCAGGTTGTCGCTCCCGCCCGTGGCCCCTGCCCACAACCCTTTGTTTTCTTTGTTGTATCAAGTTAATCCTACCATCTACGACTCCCAACCTCACACCCTATGTGTTCTTTGTTGTATCAAGTCAATCCTATGGCTCCTGAGTCTCACCTTCTGTTTTCTTTGTTGTATCAAGTCAATGTTCGAATTCCATGCTTCCATGGCTCCGACCATCAATATATAATATTACAGGAATACAAACAAGATTTTTCTTATACCCCTGCTTCATCGTGGTCGAGCTACTTCCAAATTCCACCTACCCTATCTCCTCTAGTCCTCCAGGAGTGTTTGCAAAGCGAAGCTACCAATGCCAGCCTGCCATAAACATATATAAAGAAAATTGTTTTCTTTGAGGAGCTCAAATTCAAGGCTAACTGGATTGTTGACATCCTATGAATTTACAGGTATGTACATCATTTTATCCATTCATGATCCCATCAATTATTTAAAAAAAAATTAACTTCAAAGTTCAAACATAATATTATTATTTGATTGAAAATTTGTAACTTCAAATAGTCCTTGAAGGATTCAAATTTGAAGCCTAGACCCAAGAGTGGCTTTGTCACAAATCTCCGTTAGATGTTGTTCAAAACAAAATTTATCGATTCCCAACCATAGCAACAACAACAATTGCTACTTTCTTCATATGTTCTGTGTACACGCATATGATTCCATGTGCTCCTTTCCTTGCCCTATTTTCCATTGTTGCCCGATCGAATCTCTTGAGAATTTAGCCTCCCTTTAACTTTCCTGAAATGGAGGGGACAAGGAATACCATTGTTTTCACTATGAAAACGAGCACTTCCCCGAGCAGCTGCCATTGGCCACGGTTGCAGCCCTGCGGGAAACAGGTGTGCGCATTGCGCCCCCCATCTTTACCAAAAATCCTGGGGATTTGGGGAAGTTCCCACTTTGCCAGCCTCCATGCATCTAGTTAATGAGTCAGATCAAGAATCTAGAATTTTTATCTACAACTGTATTGCATGAGCCATTTTCCCCATTTGCTCAGTCGTTGATTCGACACCTTCCTCTGGTACACGATTTAAGATTCCTGGGATTTATTAATATGAAGACCATCGATGCTACTACACTTACAATCCCAACTAGCTATCAAATTTCAATATGATTGACAATATGCAACAACATCTGGTGAAGGACAATGTTGAAAGCTGGAAATTTTCTTAGAATGCCCAATGCCCACTCCTGCGTTCAACTGTACGAACTAGGACACAAATGTTTTTGTAATCTTGATTTTTAGAATGACAGTGCTACTTTACCTTTTGATTTTGTTTCCCTCATTGGCTGGTCTTGAATAGAACATGAACTTCAACCATATAACAAGAACTTCAACCATCTATGCATCCCCTCTCTACTTGGTTTGCCTATGTTTTACTTATGCTTCACAACCCATCCTCTACTCCGTCATACCATAGAGTTAGTATGTATAATGAGATCTAGGGGGGGGGGGGCAATAAGGAAGAAGTATCCAGGGTCCTTAATAAGCTATTGAGAACAAAAGTTGCATGGAGTCGGATAGTTCTCTTTGTTCAAACCATAACATAGCATGTAACATGTAAGGAGCGCTTAAACTTATTCTATCCCAAGTACATGTGGCATTCATAGTGTTGAATGAAAAATTAGAACATATATTGTTGCCATTGGCATTCAATTATGTTGTAGGGTACACAATTAGAGTGACAAAGAAACTTGCTATTGGTTTTCAATCCAATCCAACTTCTTTGTTGAATTGTTCTCTCTGATAGACTTTCGTGAAGGAGGATTATAAATGGCATAGGAAACACAGTTGTTTGATAGAGGTGCAAGAAATTGAATTATGGTCCTCAATTCAACGAAGTAAAAAAAAATTACCATTCGGATTCTTTCCTTTCACCTTTTTTATTGCCTTTTTGCATGCATCTCTATTGTTCACTAATTTAGCAACAGATATAGACCATACTCAACGTCCAATGTTTTTGGCTTCTGAAACAATTTCTTCCTTTTTTGGCTTACATTATCATTTTTTTCCATTCTTAAGTAGGCTAGAATTTATACTAGTTTGAAGAACGCTAACGATTTACAAAGATTGAACTTTTCCAATAATAAGCATCGCGTTGCTTTTAGAAGAGTTGAAGAACCCAATTCTGCTTCGAGCTTGTATTGTTCGAAGTAGCCTAGGAACCCATTTTAAGAGGTACTAAATATTATTAAACTAGTTAAAAGTTGGATTGGAATTGGGCTAGCAAGCTAACTATAGCTTCACTAATGCAAAAAAAAGATCTATACAATTATCACACTGAATGTCTGGAAAGTGGATTTTCTGTGTGTCTCCTAAGTTATGTTTCACTAATAAATTCCTCATGTTCAGGCAGATCATGAAAGACTAAAATAGTATTAATTTTGGCTATAAGGATGAAAGTTGGATTGGAATGGGGTTAGCAAGTTAACTTATTATTATACTGGTTAAAAGTTTAAGAGGCAAGAAATAAAGCCTCTCAACTTTACTAAGTAAGTAAACAATGAAATTTTGATGTACTAAAGCATTTTCAAATGAAAAGAATGACTTATTTTTACATGTCAACATTGAGAGGTTCAATATCTCATAGCCCTTCAAAGTGAAATGGGACCCCACCCTTCAAATTTGATCCCTGATGGTAGTGATTTGATACAGAAATTCAACAGCTAGGATATCCTGTTCAAATCAGAAAAAGAGGTTTCTTTTCTAGAAACACATGTTTGACTTGCTCGGTCTCTTTAGCTATTAGTCTCGTACATCTACGACTGTTTTGCAGAACATACACATCAAAAATGGCAGGTGAATGTCGATGAAATAATATGACACGCAAAGCTGGTCAGTAAGGGGTTATGTCAGCCCTTCCAGATCAGTCAAATTATTGGAAAATAACAGAAAGGCAGTGAGGGGGTTTTGCATTAATAGATTTTAATTTGTCAATTCGAATTCTAATAAGCCAAAATCTATGCTATTATGGAATCGTTATCGTTTAGGTCTTTTGGCTCTATGCTATTATGGAATCGTTATCGTTTTAGGTCTTTTGGCTTCCAAATCGTCGATCAGTTAAAATCATGAGCTTACAAAAATCCCAACTCTACGAGGGAAAAGCATTTTGGATGAAAACAACAAAACATGAGTATCTAAGCTCTATATAAAGTTATAAACGTAACGGCAGTGACATTGCAGTTGAGAAAAACAACAAAAAGTGAGTATCTTGCATGGGCGGGAAGCTCTCTATATAAACGGAACGGCAGTGACGGCAACCCGCAACAGAAACAGATTTTAGTTCGTTTATTCGAATCCTTCCATTTGCCAAAATTTACAAGCAGGAATGGATCTAGTTTCTATCGCACCGTTGGCTTCCATATCGTGTCCGCACAAATCGTTGATGAGTCCTAGTTCTACTCGCGAGCTTAAGCCTCTCCGTAGAACAATCCCAACTCTTCGAATGTCTAGGCGAGGGAAATCTCTCATGCCTTCCACGACCATGAGTTTGACGATTGAAGATTCTGTACACAGACGCACAGGCGGTTATCATTCCAACATCTGGAACGATGAGATCATACAGTTTTTATCAACGCCGGATGTGGTAACTCGCTTCAAATTTATAATTCTTCTGCATGTTCTTTGTTTGTTTAGTATGTATAGAATAATATTCTCCTCCAATTTACCGCATTTAATGTACATGGGCCGTCAGGATCCTTCTTACCGGGAACGTGCTGAGAAACTTATTGTTGAAGTAAAGGAGATGTTCAATTCCATATCAATGGAAGATGGAGAATTCAGTCATCCCCTCAATGATTTTATTCAACGCCTTTGGATGGTCGATAGCGTTGAACGTTTGGGGATCGATAGACATTTCAAAAATGAGATAAAATCAGCCCTTGATTATGTTTACAGGTCAGTCACCGCAGCCTTATCATCATTATTTATTTATGCTCTCTATATATATGGAATACACAACAAATTATCTTTTGTTGCAGTTATTGGAACGAAAAAGGCATTGGATGTGGGAGAGAAAATGTTGTTCCTGATCTCAACTCAACTGCCATGGGGCTTCGAACTCTTCGCCTACACGGATACACTGTGTCTGCCGGTATATATCCACATTTTATTAATTTCTCTGCTCTCTCAATGATGCTACACGATCTTCATAAATGATTTCATTTTATTTCAGGTGTTTTGAAAGTTTTTAAAGACCAAAATGGGCAGTTTTCCTGCTTTGCGGCCAATAATCAGACAGATGAAGAGATCAGAAGCGTTCTTAATTTATATCGAGCTTCCCTCATTGCCTTTCCCGGGGAGGAAGTTATGGAAGAGGCTGAAATCTTCTCTGCAAAATATTTAAAAGATGCTCTGCAAAAAATTCCAGTTTGCAGTCTTTCACGAGAGGTGATCACTGTTAATATTACATACCTGTTAATATAACGGGTGTTTTTCTATGTTTTATGATTGTTTCACTGATGCGGTTTGCAGATAGGAGCCGTTCTGGAATATGGTTGGCACACAAATCTCCCAAGATTGGAAGCAAGGAATTACATAGACGTCTTTGGACAGGACAATAAGAATAGGTATAGCATTATTTGTGCATGTCTCAACCAACTGAAATTAATTTACTATAAATAGAAGCTATCATATATATCTATTCTATTTTGATCTCCAAGATAGAGAGCTAGAGAGCCGGAGTAGGTTTTATAAATTAATTTACTAGAAATAGAAGCGATCATATATATCTTTTGACTGACCGTTTTAATATGCCAGTTCCTAAATTTTTATGTAGATTTTTCCGCATTCGTGTAAATATGCTTTCTTCTCTGAACTTTAATGTGTGAAACTTTGCATTCACTAATATATATGTGAGCTGAAAAAAGGATTAAGATATATCTTTCTTTTTACTCTGACTATTATATAACAGCGGTGGACATTTATGCTAACAAAATTTAAGTAATCATATCTATTATTTCCGAAAGTAATGAAAGCGTGTCAAATCCTTGTTCTTTAGGGTTTCTATTATTTCGAAAGGCGTTTGAAATCTGATTTTTATAATTCGGTGTCTATTGAATGGATTCTTTGCAATGTCTTCAGGAAGTCACAAATGATGACAGAGAAACTTTTAGAGCTTGCCAAATTGGAGTTCAGCATCTTTCAATCCTTACAGAAGACAGAGTTAGAATGTCTCATGAGGTGATGCTAATTGTATCACTGAATATTTTACTTGTAAAGAAAATGAATTTTAGTGCAATAAAGTAAAATTCATGAAATTTGTTTGCGTAGATGGTGGAACGATTCGGGCTCTCCTGAAATTACCTTCACTCGACATCGTCCTGTAGAATACTACACTTGGGCTTCTTGCGTTGCGCTTGAGCCTCAACATTCCGGATTCAGACTCGGCTTTGCCAAAGCCTGTCATCTTATCACTATTCTCGACGATATGTACGACGTCTTCGGAACAGTTGATGAGCTCGAACTCTTCACAGCGGCAATTAAGAGGTGGTGATGATCCATGAAATGCATGAATTTTGTAACAGTAGTATTTGCTGGCTTATACCCTAACTGACTTTACCAAAACTTGCGAGTATAATGAATAGATGGGATCCGTCCGCGACAGAGTGCCTTCCAGAGTATATGAAAGTAGTGTACATGATCTTTTACGACACAGTGAATGAAATGGCTAAAGAGGCAGAGAAGGCTCAAGGCCGAGACACGCTCGACTATGCTCGACAGGCTGTATGGCCAATAATAAATCATCCGTTCATTTTTTCTTCAGAAACAAATATTTCTTGCTGACGATGTTTTTGACTTAGCCAAGTATTTCAGTAGGTGATGATTACTGAATTTGCTTGTGCGTGTGCAGTGGGAGGCTTGTCTTGATGCGTATCTGCAAGAAGCAAAGTGGATCGCCTCTGGTTATCTGCCATCATTTGAAGAGTACTACGAAAACGGGAAAGTTAGCTCTGCTCATCGCGTATCCGTAGTGCAACCGATTCTGACGCTGGACATCCCCTTTCCTGAGCACATCCTGAAGGATGTAGACTTTCCATCAAAGCTCAATGACTTGGGATGTGCCATCCTTCGATTACGAGGCGATACGCGGTGCTACAAGGTACTCCGTCTAATCTGCTATATCAAATTAAAAGCAATTGCACGAAATTTGTATTCCATTTTGTCATTGATTTTCAAACCTTTTTGGTTTCAAACTGGTTGATGGTGATACGGTGCATGGCGAATACAGGCTGACAGGGCCCGTGGAGAAGAAGCTTCCAGTATATCTTGTTATATGAAAGACAATCCTGGATCAACGGAGGAAGATGCTCTCGATCATATCAACTCCATGATCAGGGACGTAATTAAAGAACTAAATTGGGAGCTTCTGAAACCAGACAGCAATGTTCCCATCTCTTCCAAGAAACATGCTTTTGACATCACCAGAAATTTCCACAATGGATACATATATCGAGATGGCTACAGCGTTGCCAACATTGAAACCAAGAGTTTGGTGAATAGAACCCTCATTGAACCTGTGCCTGTGTAACCACAACCCAAAAGAAGCATTTGAATCAATATTATTTTAAATGTTATAGAAATTTGGATTTTTTTAATTATTAAAATATACAATATTTATTAAAATTATGATTTTAGATCTATAAAATTATTGCTTTTAATACAAAATGAATTTACTATCTTCTCTATTTTAGAATGTATTCAATTCTATTAAATATTTATTAAAATTGTAATTTAATATTTATAAAATTATTATTTTTAATAAAAGGTTAATTAACTACCTTCTTTATTTTAGGATGTATATAATTTTATTAAATTAAAATATATCTTATTGCATTTTAAGTTAAAATAATTGACATTTTTTAACGTTTTCTTTAAAGCTAGTTCTTCTATTATATAACTATAAAATAAAAAAAGTTCATATAGAAACATATGCATATTATCATAAAATAAAAAAAGTTTACATAGACTTATGTGGCTAGTTTCCCATAACCATACTTTATTATCACTTTGCTAAAAGGGACATGATTCAAATGTCTTAGCTAATAGTCTATCAAAATAGTAACACTTGTTATAATGCCTTCAGAGTCTAGGCATATGCATAATCAATTAAACATATCAACTTGATTCCTACCAAACCCTATGACACCTAAAAACAAATTGTCAGAGTCTAAAGCTAAGTGTCATCAGAAACAATGACTATGGAAGGCACCTTAGGCATTGTTGGAGCTAAGTTATCTTGTTGTGTTGCCACCCTTTCCTTGAAGACCATGCCTATGCTAGCTTTGTCTAGCACATTAAGCTTTGCTTCTAGCCCAATTTGGCCTTTGGCAATCAGTTTAAGAGTGGTTGAACAAGTCTTTTTAGTTTCACTTGGGTTTCATCAAGCTAAACAAGGATTTCCTTTTTATCCAATGTGTTTTCTAAGAGATCCTTTCCTAAGATGGTCTTCATTTGCTAGTAGAGAGATCATCTTCCTAATTTGGTATCCCGTGTCCTAGACGCGTCTACATCTTCCATCATCTTCGTTATCTCTGCCTCAATTGCATCCAAATAAATCACAACTTTCTCTGCTCTACCCAAGTCTCCAAGTTATCAATCAAGCGTCGAGTTGACACAGGGATAACCTTGTTTTAAACAAATTTGGATGCCTTCGTCCCCTAAATGACCCGTGGCATGTGGGTGTTTCCATGGTCTTTCATTCCCTGTCAAGTTCACTTCCCGTTCGTCATTTATATGCCTTGAATTCAAAGAGTCGACCTCGCAACTTGTAGCTTCAGACAATGCGAGACTGCAGAGAAAAGGGAAGCCTCGGGGTTGATAGGATTAACTTTCCCCTATTGAGACCATACTATCGGAAAAAAAAAACCAACGCATTCAAAGTAGGGAAGGAAATTAACGAGGTTACTTCTCTGCATACCTTACCAATTTCCAATTTCATTCAAAAATCATGCACTAGCAACCCATGCAAGATAGAATTATTATGATTGCAAGCAGAGGGAACAAATCCATAATGGAATCCTATTTTATCATCATGCCTCTTCTACACCGCTGGTCATCTCCTGCACCCTCATTTCCTTGCAATTCCATCATTCCTAGGCTCAAAGGGCTACGTCCTCTCATGAACTCAAGCATAAAATAGATTGAATACATGCTTTTAGACTAAGCATAAATAATATATTGTCACAAGTTTTTTAAATCTTTTACAATTATTTTAGTTTTAACTTTAGACTATGAACAATTATTAAATCAAAACATTTTTAAATTGTTAGTTTAAATTATTAAATTAAAACATTTCTAAATTGTTAGATTAGATTATTAAATTAATTTAGATTAAACAGTATTGAAAGAGTCCTTATTTCCCTTGATTTTTACATTATGTATTGCTATTGCATTAAAATATTTACAAGAGGCAGGTATAGCAGCTTTGCTACTAATTTAGCTTGTTTCTAATGCATCGCCTTATACATTTTCGATCTCGTAGTACAAACAAAAGAGATTTTATATAGTCAAAACATTTATTTCTAAATAATAGTACAAATAGTTTAACATCATATACCTTTATTAATTTTATTCCCTTACCACACCCACAATTCCAACTAATAGAACAAATACCTTATCCTCGTATACCGCTATTAAAATTAATAATACAAAAACCTTACCATCATATACTACCTTCACCACAACTCCAATTAATATTTAATATTTTCAACTAGCCACTTATAATCAACTTGTCTTATTATCATGTATCCTTATCACAAGTCACAATTAATATCAATACAAAACCTTATCATCATATACCTTTACCACAATCACAATTAATATTTAATATTTCCAACTAACCAATTTATATGGGCCACTTGTAATCAACTTCACCTTATTATCATATACACTTACCACAATCACAATTGATATTTAATGTTTTCAACTACTCAATGTGTATAGATAAGTACACTACAATTAATATTCAATGTTTCCAACTACTCACTTTGTATAGGTAGCTACACTACAAATAATATTTAATGTTTCCAACTACTCGCTTTGTATAGGTAGCTACACTACATGTGACCTTTTTAATGAATAATTTGTTTTTTTATGCATCCAAGCTTAGCTAGGGTCCCATGACTTTGGGAAACAATTTAATAAGCAAATTGGGTGAAGCCATGAAGCTTAGTCACATTTTTTCCATATGATGATATTGTTGATTAAAATATTCAATATTATACAATTCCCTTCAATAGTTGTGACATTTTCAATGAACAATTTGTCTTCTTGTGCCTCGAGTCCTAGCAAGCATCCCATGACTTTGGGAAACAATTTAATAATCAAATTGGGTGAATCCATGAAGCTTAGTGACTTTTTTTGGCAAGCTAGGAACATGAATATGGCCTATGCAAACCCTCATTTGAGGTTTCACCTTGATCAAGGTTTTAAGCATGCATCAAGAGTTTTAGAGAAAAATCAACTCTTTATGTCAAACAACCTGTATCAGAGATTTTGAAATTATACTTCGATTGCGGCTATTTAGAGTCCTTCATCAAAGTCTAAACCTCATCCAGGTTCTTGAATGTTAATATTTCCTACCCCACTTTTGTAGGTTTTCATGGAGTTGCGACATATAGTTAGTGAAATCCCTTTATCTCTTCCATGGAAGGTGACAAAATTAGTTCCTATAGATTTGCCATTAAATCATATATCCAATACTCATAGGGGGTGAAATTTTAGAGATAATTCAAGAGCAAGTACCCATAAGGTAAAGGTGTTGATTGATTTTGATAGTACCCATAACTTGATTAATTGCAGATTAGCAAAAATTCTCAATTTCTTTGTATATACAACACCAAAATTGCAAGTAATGGTTGGAGATGGAGGTACCACAATTTTTTCAGGGAAGTGCCATATTATTAATCTTACTATGGGGGGTATTTATTGGATAGTCCAATTATTTCAATCCAAAGAGATGGTGTTAATGTCTTACTAGGGGTCCAATGGCTCTTAATTTTTATGAACTTTTCATGAAATTCTCCTTGGAAAGAAAGTAAATTGAACTCATAGGTATTCCATGGAAACTCTCTAAAGTGATAATCTCTAATAGCAAGAAAAATTGCTTAAAAAGGGACACCATGGTGTAATGCACAATTGTGCTCACTAGATCTTCAAGAATATATATACCCTTTATTTTAATGGATCTCTAAGAAGTTATTAACAATCATTCTAAGGTCTTTAGAGATTTTTCTAAAGGTCTTCCACCTACTCTAGATCATGACCATGTTATTCACTTGCAACCAGGAGGTATACAACCTAACACCATACCCTATAGGTACCTATATGGACAAAAGGGTGGTATTGAGAATGATGTTCAAGAAATTTTATATGTAGGCATCATTAAACCTATCCAAAGTGCTCTCTCTACACTAGTTGTGATGGTTCACAAAAAGGACGGATCATGTCATGTGTATCCATATTACAGAGAGCTCAATACGATAAACATAGAAAAGATAAGTTTCTTATGCATGTCATTGAGGCTCTTGTTTCCCTCCACTAGCCATGCTTAAGGAGCCAAGATAAATCCTTGATGCCCAAGACATCATAATGGAAGCCATATTTGATTCATATGCAAAAGAATCCTTGTAAAGGGCTAGTGTCATGGGTTCTATGTGTTATTGACAATGCTTGAGGTCAAGAAGTTTCAATTAAGGCTCAAGTGGAGTTCAATTGAGCTCAGTATGCTTCAATAAGATCTCAAGGAACCTGTTTTCATTCTTTGATGATGTTCAAGGCCTTGTAACATATCCATGGTCTTGCATGGTAGTCTAAGGATGCATTCACTGCATTTGATCTTGACAAAATATGTTTCGGGTCTAAGATTTTTATTTCCCTCCGTAAACCATGGCCAAGGGCTTGAGGTTATTTTTTTTCTACCAAGACTATGCTTAAGGGCCCAAGAACCATCCAAAGTGCATAAAGCATGTTAGGGATAATCTATATTGGAAATTTAATGGTGTCCATTAGCCCAAGAAGAAAATATTATTGATAAAGGATCTCATTTAATACTCAAACATGATTCCTAAGACATTGTAATGACACTCGCATTAGACTTTGATTCCATAGACACCTTATAGAGGGCTCCCATTGTGGCTTTTAGGTTATGTTCATGGCACTTGAGGTTGAGAGGGTCATTTAGGGATTAAAGTCCTTGTTTCAGTCTACAAAACCTACTCATGGCTCATGTATCCCACTGTTGTGACCACAACACCCCGCTAGGGCAAATCCAGGGGCCCCTTACAATTTTTTTTAAAAGTTGGACTTACGAGAGGGTTCTTTTTGTATTATTTCCTTACTCGTCCATGCTTGAGACCATATGGGCCATCTTTGGTGTGAAGAATACCCATATCCAAATGATTTAGGGCCCACGGCCCAAATCATTTCATCCCCATATCGTAGCTCCTGAGTTATGAAAAATTCATTTAGGTCTCAATCCTCTTCTTTCACCCTCTATGCATGTTTACATTTCAAATCCTGTGTAGCGTTGCACCGGGCGCGACCCTTGCAAGTATGACGTGGGATGATACTGCTACCCCACTAACCCCATGATCTCTTTCTCTCTATCTCTCCCATATCCCATCTCTCTATCTCTCTCTACCTCTCACTCTCCCTAAAGCACTACATCCCTTAACCCTTAAACCATTGAACCATTCAACCTATAACCCCACAACCCTAAATCCTAAACAACCTAACCCACAATCCTTAAAGTCCAAATACCTAAGACCTTACGCCTTGAGTCCTAAACCCTTAAATCCCTAAAAGACTTAACCCCCATCTCTTTAGCCATTCATTTATCCACTTTTGAAGTATAGTCCAATGTATGAAAATATTTTCGAAGTGGGGGAAGGTTTGGCATTAAATGGTGTAAATGTTATGCAAGGGCACGTGCGCATGTTTTAGCGTGTACATGCCGATGACGTGCATGCTCTACAAACACATGTGCAAGCATTTAAACATGTGTGCACGTGTCTGTTGCTAGTTTAAAAAATAGAGTTTTCTGTTCCCAAGAATGCTACCAAGAAACACGGGATTTTCTATCTTTTGCGAGTTCAAGCTCTTCCAGGTTTCTTATTGGCTCACATTCATTTAACTTTTGGACGATCATTGATCTATTGGACACAAAATCACTCTTGGAATCTAACAAACATCTTCAGTGGTCTTGGAATCTAGTGGATACATTCAAGTTACCAGTTTCCATGGCAAGTGGAGATCATTTCTATAGGTATGGTGAATTGTAAATAATTCTTTTCATTCACAATATTTGAGATTCTCCCATGCCTTTTTGTTTTTATCATATGCCTACAACAATATCCATGCATAGACAACAATGAATTTGACAAGAAGAATTCCCAAGGTCACATCTAAAAAAACTCATATTCACTAGACAAGATGAAGTATGCAATTTAAACCAATAAATATTACCATGAATATATTTTGATTTCACACAAGGATGGTATGGATGAGGTTATCTTTTGAGAATCTTCAATTTGAATAAAATCCTAAGAAGAAATCATGGGAGAGGGTCCACATTGATTAGTTCATGAAATTTTTTCCATGCTCTCATCTTCATGCTATGTTTATCATAATGTTTCTTTAATATCATGCCTTTGAGCTTGACTACTTGCCTCTACCTCATTGAATTCTCCTTCCTTGGGGGAATTTGCAACCTCCTCATTGTGTAATTAGTAAACTTATTCTCTTTACCTTATTTGATGTAGAAAACTATCAAACTATTCCCAAGGTATCTCTAGCCATCTCTGTTGTAAGGTGTTACTTATACCAAATTTGTTATGAATTCATGGCTAGGAAAGACACTAGTTTATCCATTATACACTTGACCAACCATCATCTATATTGATTGGAATTGTAAGGGATAATGTTGTTTATTCAAACACAAATAAACTAACATAGTTTGTAGTTGTATGTGTTAATTTGTAAAGTGGTAAGTTATGTTGGAATGTGTCAAGTTCATTGCATAATGGAACTAATATCTTATTTGTTTTTTCTTTTGCAGGGGTAGGCCTCATAGTTTTGTTAAAGAGACTTTTGGAGATGGGAAACTCAGTCACCGATTCGACAAACTATGACCATATCTCAAATCTTATACAACCAGGACACATATACACAGTTGTTTCCCTGAAAGAAAATGAATGGGGCACATATTATTGGTTAGAACGGTGCATCCAAGGTAAGCAAACCCTCTACGGATCATTAATCGACGATGAAGGAAATGAATTTCCTATTGGATCGATGGTGGTTAAGGGGGAATATCTTACACTAGATGGTAAATCAAGAAATACTAGTGGGTATGTATTCATGGATTACAGACCAGGTTCAGTAGTGTATCACTTCACAAACTTCATCGTTGGAACAAACATCCATCTACAGCCAATGTCAAGCAAGAGCTCAACCAAGGTACGCTACTACCTGCCTCATTTAGAGCATGAGAGATTGATGGATACAATTAGCAACAGAGAGGATCCAAATGGATTTATTGAATGAGGTCAGTCAACTTTACATAAGAGAAAGAATTGCATCAAAGAATGTCATGTTCTACATCGAGTTCTCTATTATCTTAACATTTCTAATTTTAAATATTCAATCCATTAATTGTTTTGGGTACGCTACTTCCTACCTCATTCAGAGCACAATAGATTGATGGAGACAATTAGAAACAAAGAGGATCCAGATGTGTTTATTGAATGAGGTTAGTCAACTTTACATAAGAGATAGATTTTTTGCACAAAAACCCCTTAGGACATCCCTAAGAGCCTGCTAAGTCATCCTAAAACCATCCTCCATAACACTACTTCCATCTCCCCTCACTTAGATCCACTCATACACACTTTAAAGTCATCAAACATTAAAAAAGATACTTGATAGTCACTTGTTTCCTACCCCTAAATCAATATTTTTAGGTGTGCATGTGTGTCTACTTCTAATTCATGTACATGTGTGTCTCGCATTGGTGGACCTGCAAGAGCTAACGGAATCCCATTATTCTTACCGGTTTTCTTTTTCTACCAGGGCTCGAATTGACCTTGTAATGTTATTTTTTCATCATTTAATTCAATATGATTTAGGATCATAACTGAGAGAACAACATGTACAGCATATCAAACACAAGAGATAAGAGACACAAAGAATTTCACCAGGGAAAACCAAGAAGGTGAAAAACCCCGCAACTTCCTCATAGATAGAATAAGCACCAATACAAAGATCACCAAGATGAATACCCAAAAGATAAATGACTGCAGCAGCTACTCCTCCTCCACTTGTGCGCACTCCTCCTCTCTCTCACTAATGGAAAGTGAGTGAATGAGTGAATGTGTCAAATGAGAGAGTCACACTCTCTATTTAAACTTTTACTTTCACTTGACCTTTATCAACTAGGTCGGCCCCAACTTAACCACTTAACATAATGTTGACTGGGTTGACCCCACTAGGGTGGTCTAATAACCCTTTAACCCACATGACTCATAAAGGGCCGACCCCACCAAGGTGCTCTAATAAACCATCAAAGATAAGTTACGACATTTACAATATAACTTGCGACACTTGCAAGTACAAATGATGACACTTCCAATCGGAGGAATAATACATCTCCGTTGGGGATACAATAAAGTACAAATGTAATACATACAATATACAAGTGAATATTTTTCGAAGTTACAAATACATCAACACTCCCTCTTAACTAGGAAGGTATTCTCTTGACACAGGTCATCAATACATATAGGTACAAGTCTTCAATTCTGGGGTTGGATCATCGTCATTGGATCACGGAGCATCATTGTCACTACTGTTGTACGCGTCATCTCGATCATTGGTGCTATCTCTCAATTCTTCTCGTCATAGGAAGTTATACAGAGCCAGCCCTTTTCATGTTGGTTGTAGGCCTAGCCTCCTGTAGGTCTTCAACATCTCTGGACATCCCATGGAATGTGCGTCAACAAAACCTCGAAAGAGCATCTCAGGACTTTTACGAGCACGCAGCTCAACCCATCGGATCTCCCAGGATATTTTACATGTGACCACCACAAAACCTCGAAAGAGCATCCCAGGACTTTTACAAGCACACAGCTCAACCTATCGGATCTCCCAGGATATTTTACATGTGGTTAGGAGAAACCTTAAAAGAGTGTCTTGCAACCTGCAAGATCTCTAAAGAGAATCCCAGGAATCTTACGAGCACGCGGCTCTACCTATCGGATATCTAGGACTGATTACATGCCTCATGTCATCTCTAGGTTCCTCATCAACATCTCCATCATTGTCATCTTCTCCATCATGATCATCATCATCTTCATCACCATCACCATCATCATCAGCGTCTTCATCATCATCACCATCATCATAATCATCATCAACGTCTTCATCATGATTGTCATCTCTAGGTTTCTCATCAACATATCCATCATCATCATCTTCTCCATCATCATCATCATCATCATCATCATCATCATCATCATCACCATCATCATCTTAATCATCAACATCTTCATCATCATTGCAATCTCGAGGTTCCTCATCAACATCTCCATCATCATCATCTTCTCCACTTTCCCTCGGAAAAAAAGGGAAGCCTCGGGGTTGATAGGATTAACTTTCCCCTATTGAGACCATACTATCGGAAAAAAAAACCAATGCATTCAAAGTAGGGAAGGAAATTAACGAGGTTACTTCTTTGCATACCTTACCAATTTCCAATTTCATTCAAAAATCATGCACTAACAACCCATGCAAGATAGAATTATTATGATTGCAAGCAGAGGGAACAAATCCATAATGGAATCCTATTTTATCATCATGCCTCTTCTACACCGTTGGTCATCTCCTGCACCCTCATTTCCTTGCAATTCCATCATTCCTAGGCTCAAAGGGACACATCCTCTCATGAACTCAAGCATAAAATAGATTGAATACATGCTTTTAGACTAAGCATAAATAATATATTGTCACAAGTTTTTTAAATCTTTTACAATTATTTTAGTTTTAACTTTAGACTATGAACAATTATTAAATTAAAACATTTTTAAATTGTTAGTTTAAATTATTAAATTAAAACATTTCTAAATTGTTAGATTAGATTATTAAATTAATTTAGATTAAACAGTATTGAAAGAGTCCTTATTTCCCTTGATTTTTAATTATGTATTGCTATTGCATTAAAATATTTACAAGAGGCAGGTATAGCAGCTTTGCTACTAATTTAGCTTGTTTCTAATGCATCGCCTTATACATTTTCGATCTCGTAGTACAAACAAAAGAGATTTTATATAGCCAAAACATTTATTTCTAAATAATAGTACAAATACTTTATCATCATATACCTTTATTAATTTTATTCCCTTACCACACCCACATTTCCAACTAATAGAACAAATACCTTATCCTCGTATACCGCTATTAAAATTAATAATACAAAAACCTTATCATCATATACTACTTTCACCACAACTCCAATTAATATTTAATATTCTCAACTAGCCACTTATAATCAACTTGTCTTATTATCATATATCCTTATCACAAGTCACAATTAATATCAATACAAAACCTTATCATCATATACCTTTACCACAATCACAATTAATATTTAATATTTCCAACTAACCAATTTATATGGGCCACTTGTAATCAACTTCACCTTATTATCATATACCCTTACCACAATCACAATTGATATTTAATGTTTTCAACTACTCAATGTGTATAGATAAGTACACTACATTTAATATTCAATGTTTCCAACTACTCACTTTGTATAGGTAGCTACACTACAATTAATATTTAATGTTTCCAACTACTCGCTTTGTATAGGTAGCTACACTATATGTGACCTTTTTAATGAATAATTTGTTTTTTTATGCATCCAAGCTTAGCCAGGGTCCCATGACTTTAGGAAACAATTTAATAAGCAAATTGGGTGAAGCCATGAAACTTAGTCACATTTTTTCCATATGATGATATTGTTGATTAATATATTCAATATTATACAATTCCCTTCAATAGTTGTGACATTTTCAATGAACAATTTGTCTTCTTGTGCCTCGAGTCCTAGCAAGCATCCCATGACTTTGGGAAACAATTTAATAATCAAATTGGGTGAATCCATGAAGCTTAGTGACTTTTTTGGCAAGCTAGGAACATGAATATGGCCTATGCAAACCCTCGTTTGAGGTTTCACCTTGATCAAGGTTTTAAGCATGCATCAAGAGTTTTAGAGAAAAATCAACTCTTTATGTCAAACAACTTGTATCAGAGATTTTGAAATTATACTTCGATTGTGGTTATTTAGAGTCCTTCATCAAAGTCTGAACCTCGTCCAGGTTCTTGAATGTTAATATTTCCTACCCCACTTTTGTAGGTTTTCATGGAGTTGCGACATATAGTTAGTGAAATCCCTTTATCTCTTCCATGGAAGGTGACAAAATTAGTTCCTATAGATTTGCCATTAAATCATATATCCAATACTCATAGGGGATGAAATTTTAGAGACAATTCAAGAGCAAGTACCCATAAGGTAAAGGTGTTGATTGATTTTGATAGTACCCATAACTTGATTAATTGCAGATTAGCAAAAATTCTCAATTTCTTTGTATATACAACACCAAAATTGCAAGCAATGGTTGGAGATGGAGGTACCACGAATTTTTCAAGGAAGTGCCATATTATTAATCTTACTATGGGGGGTATTTATTGGATAGTTCAATTATTTCAATCCAAAGAGATGGTGTTAATGTCTTACTAGAGGTCCAATGGCTCTTAATTTTTATGAACTTTTCATGAAATTCTCCTTGGAAAGAAAGTAAATTGAACTCATAGGTATTCCATGGAAACTCTCTAAAGTGATAATCTCTAATAACAAGAAAAATTGCTTAAAAAGGGACACCATGGTGTAATGCACAATTGTGCTCACTAGATATTCAAGAATATATATACCCTTTATTTTAATGGATCTCTAAGAAGTTATTAACAATCATTCTAAGGTCTTTAGAGATTTTTCCAAAGGTCTTCCACCTACTCTAGATCATGACCATGTTATTCACTTGCAACCAGGAGGTATACAACCTAACACCATACCCTATAGGTACCTATATGGACAAAAGGGTGGTATTGAGAATATTGTTCAAGAAATTTTATATGTAGGCATCATTAAACCTATCTAAAGTGCTCTCTCTACACTAGTCGTGATGGTTCACAAAAAGGAAGGATCATGTCATGTGTATCCATATTACAGAGAGCTCAATACGATAAACATAGTAAAGATAAGTTTCTTATGCATGTCATTGATGAACTATAGATGATTTACAATGAGAAATTTTCTTTACCAACTTGGATCTTCAATCGAGATATTATCAAACTAGAATGAGGAAAGAAGGCATTTTGAAAGCATACTTTAGAACACATGAAGGTCATTATGATTTTTTAATGATTCCATTTGGCCTTACCAATGCACCTTCTACATTTTAAGGCTTGATGAATTCTATTTTTAAATCCTTCCTAAAAAATATTGTGTTATTATTTTAGATGATATATTGATTTATAGAAATTCTTGGGAAGAGCATGTACAACATGTTGACATGGTCTAAAACTATTGGAGGAGCACCAACTATATGCCAAGCCTTCTAAGTGTGCCTTTGGGGTTTAAGAAGGGGAATATTTATGTCATATTGTATCTCATGAAGGTGTCAAAGTAGACCCTAAAAAAATTAATTATATCATGGAATGGCCAATTTCTAAAACTTTGAAGAATCTTAGAGGATTTTTAGGATTGGTAGGATACTACCAAAATTTTGTCAAGAAATAGCGCATACACACTAAATAGCGCGTACGCGCCATTTAGTGTGTGTGTTCCATTTAGTGCGTACACGTTTAGTGCATATGCGCTATTTAATGCATACGCGCTATTTAGTGCGTACGCGCTATTTAGTGCATACGCGCTATTTAGTGCGTACGCGCTATTTAGTGCATATGCGCTATTTAATGCGTACGCGCTATTTAGTGCGTACGCGCTATTTAGTGCATACGCGCGATTTAGTGCGTACGCGCTATTTAGTGCATACGCGCTATTTAGTGCGTACGCACTATTTCTTTTACTGATCCAAAATGTAGTTTTGTTTTCATCTTTATCTATCTCAAATCCCCCTTGCCACCCCTCTCCCTAACTTTAATCATCCTCCTCTCCTTTGTCTGTTCCCGTCACTCCCTAAACCTCCTCCCCTCCACCCCATTTCAACCCCTCTATCGCTCTCTCTTTCTCACTCCCCCCTTCAATCCTCCTCTATCTCCCTATCTGCCTAAGCTTTCTCTTCGTCTCCCTCTCCCTCCCCTCTACCTAAACTTATTCTCCTTCTCACTCTCCCTCCTATATCCATCTCGCTAACCATAACCATCGTCCTCTCTCTCTTACTCATCCCATCCCATCTCTTACAAGATGATAGTGATGACAATGACAACGATGATCATGGTCTTCACTCTCCTCCTCCTCCTCCTCCTCCTCATCATCATATGATCATATGATGATGAAGATGATGATGATGATGTTGATGATGAAGATGATGACGAAGATGTTGATGATGATGATGAAGATGATGATGATGACGATGATGAAGATGATGATGATGCATCATCATCATCATCATCATAATCATCTTCACCACCATCATCATCATCATCATAATCATCATCATCATCATCGTCATCATCTTCGTCATCATCTTCATCATCAACATCATCATCATCATCATCATCTTCATCATCATAAGATCATATGATGATGATGATGATGATGATGATGATGATGATGATGATGATGATAATGTTGATGATGTAGATGATGACGAAGATGTTGATGATGATGATGAAGATGATGATGATGATGAGGAGGAAGACGGTGATGATGATGATGATGATGAAGATGATGATGATGACGAGGATGAGGATGATGATGATGAGGATGAGGATGATGAGGAGGAGGAGGACAATGATGATGAGGATGATGATCATATTCGTCGTCGTCATCATCATCTTCTTCATCTTCATACTCATCTTCATCATCATACATCATCTTCATCATCATCATCATCTTCGTCCTCATCATAATCATCAATGATGATGATGAAGATGATGATGATGATGATGAAGATGATGATGATGATGATGATGATGATGATGTTGATGATGAAGATGATGATGAAGATGTTGATGATCATGATCATGATGAAGAAGATGATGATGATGAGGATGATGATGAGAATGATGATGATGATGATGATGATGGTGAATCTGATGATGATGATGAAGATGATGATGATGATGATGATGATGATGATGATGATGATGATGATGATGGTGGTGGTGGTGACGAAGATGACGATGATGATGATGACAATGATGTTGATGATGATGATGATGATTATGATGATGATGATGATGATGATGATGATGATGATGATGATGATGATGATGATGAGGAAGAAGGTGATGGCGATGACGATGAGGATGATGATGATGATGATGATGATGATGATGATGACGACGAATATGATCATCATCCTCATCCTCATCCTCATCATTGTCCTCCTCCTCCTCCTCATCATCATCCATAATGGAATCCTATTTTATCATGCCTCTTCTACACCGTTGGCACTCTCCTGCACCCTCATTTCCTTGCAATTCCATCATTCCTAGGCTCAAAGGGCCACGTCCTCTCATGAACTCAAGCATAAAATAGATTGAATACATGCTTTTAGACTAAGCATAAATAATATATTGTCACAAGTTTTTTTAAATCTTTTACAATTATTTTAGTTTTAACTTTAGACTATGAACAATTATTAAATTAAAACATTTTTAAATTGTTAGTTTAAATTATTAAATTAAAACATTTCTAAATTGTTAGATTAGATTATTAAATTAATTTATATTAAATAGTATTGAAAGAGTCCTTATTTCCCTTGATTTTTAAGTATGTATTGCTATTGCATTAAAATATTTACAAGAGGCATGTATAGCAGCTTTGCTGCTAATTTAGCTTGTTTCTAATACATCCCCTTATACATTTTCGATCTCGTAGTACAAACGAAAGAGATATTATATAGCCAAAACATTTATTTCTAAATAATAGTACAAATACTTTATCATCATATACTTATATTAATTTTATTCCCTTACCACACCCACATTTCCAACTAATAGAACAAATACCTTATCCTTGTATACCGCTATTAAAATTAATAATACAAAAACCTTATCATCATATACTACCTTCACCACAACTCCAATTAATATTTAATATTTTCAACTAACCACTTATAATAAACTTGTCTTATTATCATATATCCTTATCACAAGTCACAATTAATATCAATACAAAACCTTATCATCATATACCTTTACCACAATCACAATTAATATTTAATATTTCCAACTAACCAATTTATATGGGCCACTTGTAATCAACTTCACCTTATTATCATATACCCTTACCACAATCACAATTGATATTTAATGTTTTCAACTACTCAATGTGTATAGATAAGTACACTACAATTAATATTCAATGTTTCCAACTACTCACTTTGTATAGGTAGCTACACTACAATTAATATTTAATGTTTCCAACTACTCGCTTTGTATAGGTAGCTACAATATATGTGACCTTTTTAATGAATAATTTGTTTTTTTATGCATCCAAGCTTAGCCAGGGTCCCATGACTTTGGGAAACAATTTAATAAGCAAATTGGGTGAAGCCATGAAGCTTAGTCACATTTTTTTCCATATGATGATATTGTTGATTAAAATATTCAATATTATACAATTCCCTTCAATAGTTGTGACATTTTCAATGAACAATTTGTCTTCTTGTGCCTCGAGTCCTAGCAAGCACCCCATGACTTTGGGAAACAATTTAATAATCAAATTGGGTGAATCCATGAAGCTTAGTGACTTTTTTTGGCAAGCTAGGAACATGAATGTGGCCTATACAAACCCTCGTTTGAGGTTTCACCATGATCAAGGTTTTAAGCATGCATCAAGAGTTTTAGAGAAAAATCAACTCTTTATGTCAAACAACTTGTATCAGAGATTTTGAAATTATACTTCGATTGCGGTTATTTAGAGTCCTTCATCAAAGTCTAAACCTCGTCCAGGTTCTTGAATGTTAATATTTCCTACCCCACTTTTGTAGGTTTTCATGGAGTTGCGACATATATTTAGTGAAATCCCTTTATCTCTTCCATGGAAGGTGACAAAATTAGTTCATATAGATTTGTCATTAAATCATATATCCAATACTCACATGGGATGAAATTTTAGAGATAATTCAAGAGCAAGTACCCATAAGGTAAAGGTGTTGATTGATTTTGATAGTACCCATAACTTGATTAATTGCATATTGGCAAAAAATCTCAATTTCTTTGTATATACAACACCAAAATTGCAAGTAATGGTTGGAGATGGAGGTACCACAAATTTTTCAGGGAAGTGCCATATTATTAATCTTACTATGGGGGGTATTTATTGGATAGTCCAATTATTTCAATCCAAAGAGATGGTGTTAGAATCTTACTAGGGGTCCAATGGCTCTTAATTTTTATGAACTTTTCATGAAATTCTCCTTGGAAAGAAAGTAAATTGAACTCATAGGTATTCCATGGAAACTCTCTAAATTGATAATCTCTAATATCAAGAAAAATTGCTTAAAAAGGGACACCATGGTGTAAATGTTATGCAGGTGCACATGCGCATGTTTTAGCGCGTACACACCGATGACGTGCACGCTCTACAAACACATGTGCAGGCATTTAAACATGCATGCGCGTGTTTGCTACTAGTTAAAAAAATAGAGTTTTCTGTTCTCGAGAATGCTACCAAGAAACACGGGATTTTCTGCCTTTCGCGAGTTCAAGCTCTTCCAAGTTTCTTATTGGCCCACATTCATTTAACTTTTGGACACTCATTGATCTATTGGACACAAAATCACTCTTGGAATCTAACAAACATCTTTAGTGGTCTTGAAATCTAGTGGATACATTCAAGTTACCAGTTTCCATGGCAAGTGGAGATCATTTCTATAGGTATGGTGAATTGTAAATAATTCTTTTCATTCACAATATTTGAGATTCTCTCATGCCTTTTTGTTTTAATCATATTCCTAGAACAATATCCATGCATAGATAACAATGAATTTGACAAGAAAAATTCCCAAGGTCACATCTAAAAAAACTCATATTCACTAGACAAGATGAAGTATGCAATTTAAACCAATAATTATTACCATGAATATATTTTGATTTCACAAAAGGATGGTATGGATGAGGTTCTCTCTTGAGAATCTTCAATTTGAATAAAATCCTAAGAAGAAATCATGGGAGAGGGTCCACATTGATTAGTTCATGAAATTTTGTCCATGCTCTCATCTTCATGCTATGTTTATCATAATGTTTCTTTAATATCATGCCTTTGAGCTTGACTACTTGCCTCTACCTCATTGAATTCTCCTTCCTTGGGGGAATTTGCAACCTCCTCATTGTGTAATTAGTAAAATTATTCTCTTTACCTTATTTGATGTAGAAAACTATCAAACTATTCCCAAGGTATCGCTAGCCATGTCTGTTGTAAGGTGTTACTTATACCAAATTTGTTATGAATTCATGGCTAGGAAAGACACTAGTTTCTCCATTATACACTTGACCGACCAAGCATCATCTATATTGATTGGAATTGTAAGGGATAATGTTGTTTATTCGAACACAAATAAACCAACATAGTTTGTAGTTGTATCTGTTAATTTGTAAAGTGGTAAGTTATGTTGGAATGTGTCAAGTTCATTGCATAATGGAACTAATATCTTATTTGTTTTTTCTTTTGCAGGGGTAGGACTCATAGTTTTGTCAAAGAGACTTTTGGAGATGGGAAACTCAGTCAGCGATTCGACAGACTATGACCATATCTCAAATCTTGTTCAACCAGGACACATATACACAGTTGTTTCCCCGAAAGACAATGAATGGGGCACAGATTATTGGTTAGCACAGTGCATCCAAGGTAAGCAAACCCTCTACGGATTATTAATCGAGGATGAAGGAAATGAATTTCCTATTGGATCGATGGTGGTTAAGGGGGGAATATCTTACACTAGATGGTAAGTCAAGAAATATTAGTGGGTATGTATTCATTTATTACAGACCAGGTTCAGTGGTGTATCACTTCACAAACTTCATCGTTGGAACAAACATCCATCTACATACAATGTCAAGCAAGAGATCAACCAAGGTACGCTACTACCTGCCTCATTTAGAGCACGAGAGATTGATGGAGACAATTAGAAACAGAGAGGATCCAAATGGATTTATTGAAAGAGGTCAGTCAACTTTACATAAGAGAAAGAATTGCATCAAACAATGTCATGTTCTACATCGAGGTATGTGTAATTTTATGTTATTTTGTTGGTACATGCATTTTTTGTTGATACATACATACATACATGTGAACAATTCGATTTCTCTATTATCTTAACATTTCTAATTTTAAATCTACCATCCACTAATTGTTTTGGGTACGCTACTTCCTGCCTCATTCAAAGCACGATAGATTGATGGAGACAATTAGAAACAAAGAGGATCTAGATGTATTTATTGAATGAGGTTAGTCAACTTTACATAAGAGATAGATTGTTTGCACAAAAACCCCTTAGGACATCCGTAAGAGCCTGCTAAGTTATCCTAAAACCATCCTCCATAACACTACTTCCATCGCCCCTAACTTAGATCCACTCATACACAATTTAAAGTCATCAAACATTAACAAAGATGCTTGATAGTCACTTGTTTCCTACCCCTAAACCAATATTTTTAGGTGTACATGTGTGTCTCGCATTGGTGGACCTGCAAGAGATTATGGAATCCCATTACGCTTACCAGTTTTGTTTTTCCACCAGGGCTCGAATTGACCTTGTAATGTTATTTTTTCATCATTTAATTCAATATGATCTAGGATCTTAACTGAGAGAACAACATGTGCAGCATATCAAACACAAGAGATAAGAGACACAAAGCATTTCACCAGGGAAAACCAAGAAGGTGAAAAACCCCGCAACTTCCTCATAGATAGAATAAGCACTAATACAAAGATCACCAAAATGAATCCCCAAAAGATAAATGACTGCAGCAGCTACTCCTCCTCCACTTGTGCGCACTCCTCCTCTCTCTCACTAATGCAAAGTGAGTGAATGAGTGAATGTGTCAAATGATAGAGTCACACTCTCTATTTAAACTTTTACTTTCACTTGACCTTTATCAACTAGGTCGGCCCCAACTTAACCACTTAACATAATGTTGACTGGGCTGACCCCACTAGGGTGGTCTAATAACCATTTAACCCACATGACTCATAAAGGGCTGACTCCACCAAGGTGCTCTAATAACCCATCAAAGATAAGTTACAACATTTACAATATAACTTGTGACACTTGCAAGTACAAACGATGACACTTCCAATCAGAGGAATAATACATCTCCATTGGGGATAAAATAAAGTACACATGTAATACATACAATATAAAAGTGAATATCTTTCGAAGTTACAAATACATCAACACTACCTCTTAACTAGGAAGGTATTCTCTTGACACAGGTCATCAATACATATAGGCACAAGTCTTCAATTCTGGGGTTGGATCATCGTCATTGGATCACGGAGCATCATCGTCACTGCTGTTGTACTCGTCATCTGGATCACTGGTGCTATCTCTCAATTATTCTCGTCATAGGAAGTTATACAGAGCCAACCCTTTTCATGCTGGTTGTAGGCATAGCCTCCTGTAGGTCTTCAACATCTATGGACATCCCATGGAATGTGCGTCAACAAAACCTCGAAAGAGCATGCTAGGACTTTTACGAGCACGCAGATCAACCCATTGGATCTCCCAAGATATTTTACATGTGACCACCACAAAACCTCGAAAGAGCATCCCAGGACTCTTACGAGCACACAGCTCAACCTATCGGATCTCCCAGGATATTTTACATGTGGTCAGGAGAAACCTTAAAAGAGTGTCTTGCAACCTGCAATATCTCTAAAGAGCATCCCAGGAATCTTACGAGCACACATCTCAACCTATCGGATCTCCAGGACTGATTACATGCCTCATGTCATCTCTAGGTTCCTCATAAACATCTCCATCATCATCATCTTCTCCATCATGATCATCATAATCTTCATCACCATCACCATCATCATCAACATCTTCATCATCATCACCATCATCATAATCATCATCAACATCTTCATCATGATTGTCATCTCTAGGTTTCTCATCAACATATCCATCATCATCATCTTCTCCATCATCATCATCATCACCATCATCATCTTAATCATCAACATCTTCATCATCATTGCAATCTCTAGGTTCCTCATCAACATCTCCATCATCATCATCTTCTCCATCATCATCATCATCATCTTCATCACCATCACCATCATCATCAACGTCTTCATCATCATCACCATCATCATCATCATCACCATCATCATCATCATCATCATCATCATCAACATCTTCATCATCATTGTCATCTCTAGGTTCCTCATCAACATCTCCATCATCATCATCATCTTCATCACCATCACCATCATCATCAACGTCTTCATCATCAACGTCTTCATCATCATCACCATCATCATAATCATCATCAACATCAACATCTTAATCATCATTGTCATCTCTAGGTTCCTCATCAACATCTAGCCATAAGTCCCCGGTGGACGATATTGCAAAGTTGACCCTTGAGTGCAAAAATTGCACACTCCCTTACTGAGCAAAACCCTAGTTTCCAAAATGGACCTACAAGGTGACACCTGGGCTATGGGACCAGAGGATATGGGCACCCCTAGCACTATCCCACTGTCTTGAATTCAACGGAGTCAACGGTTTGTCGATCTAATCCATGGTCATCATTCTATGGCTCGTTCTGTCTCACATCCGAAAGGCCTTCAGGGACACGTGTTGGATACCTACCAGGGGCATAGAACTCCAACCATGCAACAAAACAGGGTTCCAGGGAGTCCTGCAAGTGTGTCTAGGAAGGTTTGGGTTGGGAATGATAGCCATAAGTGCCTGATGGATGATTTTGCAAAGTTGATCACCATGTGCAAAAATTGCACACTCCCTTACTGAGAAAAACCCTAGTTTCCAAAATGGAACTACAAGGTGACACCTGGGCCATGGGACCGGAGGACAGTGGAACCCCTAACACTATCCCGATGTCCTGAATCCAACAAAATCGATGGTTTGTCGATCCAAGCCATGGTCTTCATTCTATGGCTCCTTCCATCTCGCAGACATAAGGACTTCAGGGACACCTGTTGGATACCTACCAGGAGCATAGAATTCTAATCGTTCAAAAAAACCGAGTTTCGGGGAGTCCTGCCAGTGTGTCTAGGAAGGTTTCAACTGGGAACTCTAGCCATAAGTGCCCTGTGGATGATTTTGCAAAGTTGACCCCCATGTGCAAAAATTGCACACTCCCTTACTGAGCAAAACCCTAGTTTTCAAAATGGAACTACAAGGTGACACCTGGGACATGGGACCGGAGGGGAGGGGCACCACTAGAACTATCTCGATGTCCTGAATCCAATGGATTCGATGGTTTTTGGATCCGGGCCACGGTCATCATTCTATGGCTCGTTCCGTCTCGCATCCAAAAGGCCTTCAGGACACCTGCTGGATACCTACCAGGGGCATAGAACTCCAACCATGCAACAAAACTGGGTTCTGGGGAGTCCTGCAAGTGTGTCTAGGAAGGTTCCAGCTGGGAACGCTAGCCATAAGTTCCTGGTGGATGATTTTTCAAATTTGACCCCCTTGTGCAAAAATTGCACACTCCCTTATTGAGCAAAACCATAGTTTCCAAGATGTACCTACAAGATGACACCCGGGCCATGGGACTGGAAGAGAGGGGCACCCTAGCACTATTCCGACGTCCTGAATCCAACGGATTTGACTGTTTGTCGATCCGAGCCATGGTCGTCATTCTATGGCTCATTTTGTCTCGCATCCAAAAGGCCTTCAGGGACACCTACTGGATACCTATCGGGGGCATAGAACTCCAACCGTGCAACAACACCGGGTTTTGGGGAGTCTTGCAAGTGTGTCTAGGAAGGTTCCGGCTAGGAACGCTAGCCATAACTTCCCGATGGACGATTTTGCAAAGTTGACCCCCATGTGCAAAAATTGCACACTCTTTTACTGAGCAAAACCCTAGTTTCAAAAATGGACCTACAAGGTGACACTTAGGCCATGGGACTAGAGGAGAGGGGTACCCCTAGCACTATCCCGATGTCTTGAATCCAACAGAGTCGATGGTTTTTCAATATGAGCCATGGTCATCATTCTATGGATCGTTCCATCTTGCATCCAAAATCCCTTCAAGGATACCTGTTGGATACCAACTGGGGGCATAGAACTCCAACCGTGCAACAAAACCGGGTTCCGGGGAGTCCTGCAAGTGTGTCTATGAAGGTTTCGGTTGGGAACGCTAGCCATAAGTTCCCGATGGATGATTTTGCAAAGTTGACCCCCGTGTGCAAAAATTGCATACTCCCATTACTGAGCAAAACCCTAGTTTCCAAAATGGACCTACAAGGTGACGCCTGGGCCATGGGACCGGAGGAGATGGGCATTGATAGCACTATCCTAATGTCTTGAATCCAACTGATTCGACGATTTGTCGATCCGAGCGATGGTCGTCATTCTATGGCTTGTTTCGTCTTGCATCCAAAAGGCCTTCAGGGACACCTGCTAGATACCTACCGGGGGCATAGAACTCCAACCATGCAAAAAATCTGGGTTCCGAGGAGTCCTGCAAGTGTGTCTAGGAAGGTTCCGACTGGGAACGCTAGCCATAAGTTCTCAGTGGATAATTTTGCAAATTTGACCCCCGTGTGCAAAAACTGCACACTCCCTTATTGAGCAAAACCCTAGTTTCCACGACGGACCTACAAGATGACACTTGGGCCATGGGACCGGCGGAGAGGGGCACCCCTAGCACTATCTTGATGCCCTAAATCCAATGGAGTCGACGATTTGTCGATCTAAGCCACGGTCATCATTCTATGGCTCGTTTTATACATTTTTCTCCAATATAACCACCTTCTCTCCTATTCTTTTTGGTGGATCGTCCCACGCTGCATATAGAATCAATATTCTATTTTTGAAATCCCTTCTCATTTTTAAAATCTATCAAGGTCACAGGAGTGCCTACACCAGCGACATCTTCAGTTGTAATGACAAATTCCAACGAAGGTTCCACATGTGGTTCATAGTCATTATCCTCCACATTCTGCAACCAAAACAAAACACTAATCTTACCATGAAAATAGAGAAAACATATAAGATTATAAAATGAATACTAAAAATGTAACTCAGTAATTACCTTAATCAGCTCCATCAGAAAATGCACATCCCTGGTGTATAATTCAATAGATAATTGTTTATCTGCTTGATGTAAATCTTCTATAAGTGGATTTTCTTTTTTCCCAACACAAAACTTCTCTTTCCTGATATTTTCAATATGTTCCTTGGGGGTCGCCATAAATGTCACCGAACACAATCCACAGTAAAATCGTTTATCACCAAACACAATTCACAGTAGAAGCCTATTGGTGAAACCTATCATTAAAAAAATAAAAATAAAAACCTAGTTCAGTATAAGCGGACATGAAAATAAAGAATAGAGTCACATGGCTCGAGTCACTTGAATCATGACGAATTATTTTTCTTCAATCCTATGCCAATATGATTCAGTGGATTTCTAGAACAATCAAACCCATGACCTAGAGAAATAGCTCAGGTTTCTCCTCTATTGTTACGGTTGGCCTCAAATTCATGAAAGGCCTAAAAGTAAGGCCATACTTATCACACTGCAAGATACTCTTGGTCACTTCCAAGATGCAAGAGCCTCTGAACCACTTTTGAAAAATGAGTGCTTACCATATCCTTTTCGGCCTCAAACACCTCGGCAATGGAGAAACAGCTCAGGTTTCTCCTCTGTTGTCATGTTTGGCCTCAAATTCATGAAAGGCCTAAGGATAAGGCCATAGTTATCACACTGTAATATACTCTTGGTCACTTCCAAGATGTAAGAGCCTTTGAACCACTTTTGAAAAACAAATGCTTACCAGATCCTTTTCGGCCTCAAACACCTCAGCAATGGAGAAACAACTCAGGTTTCTCCTCTATTCTTACGTTTGGCCTCAAATTCATGAAAGGCCTAATGATACGGCCATACTTATCACACTGCAAGATACTCTTGGTCACTTCCAATATGCAAGAGCCTCTGAACCACTTTTGAAAAACAAATGCTTACCAGATCCTTTTCGGCCTCAAATGCCTCGGCAATGGAGAAACAACTCAGGTTTCTCCTCTGTTACATTTGGCCTCAAATTCATGAAAGGCCTAAGGATAAGGCCATACTTATCACACTGCAAGATACTCTTGGCCACTTCTAAGATGCAAGGGCCTCTGAACCACTTTTGAAAAACGAATGCCTACTAGATCCTTTTCGGCCTTAAACGCCTTGGCAATGGTGAAACAACTTAGCTTTTTCCTCTGTTGTTACATTTGGCCTCAAATTCATGAAAGGCCTAGAGATATGGCCATACTTATCACACTGCAAGATACTGTTGGTCACTTCCAAGATGCAAGAGCCTCTGAACCACTTTTGAAAAATGAATGCTTACCAAATCCTTTTCAGCCTCAAATGCCTCGGTAATGGAGAAACAACTCAGGTTTCTCATCTGTTGTTACATTTGGCCTCAAATTCGTGAAAGGCCTAAAGATAAGGCCATACTTATCACACTGCAAGATACTATTGGTCACTTACAAGATGCAAGAGCCTCTGAACCACTTTTGAAAAACGAATGCTTACCATATCCTTTTCGGCCTCGGCAATGGAGAAACAGCTCAGGTTTCTCCTCTGCTATTATGTTTGGTGTCAAATTCGTGAAAGTCCTAAGGATAAGGCCATACTTATCACACTGCAAGATACTCTTGGTCACTTCCAAGATGCAAGATCCTCTGAACCACTTTTGAAAAATGAATGCTTACCAGATCTTTTTTGGCCTCCAACGCCTCGGCAATGGAGAAACAACTCAGGTTTTTCCTCTGTTGTTACGTTTGGCCTCAAATTCATGAAAGGCCTAAGGATAAAGCCATACTTATCACACTGCAAGATACTCTTGGTCACTTCCAAGATGCAAGAGCCTCTGAACCACTTTTGAAAAATGTATGCTTACCAGATCATTTTCGGCCTCAAACACCTCGACAATGGAGAAACAACTCAGTTTTTTGCTCTGTTGTTACATTTGGCCTCAAATTCGTGAAAGGCCTAAGAATAAGGCCATACTTATCACACTGCAAGATACTCTTGGTCACTTCCAAGATGCAAGAGCTTCTGAACCACTTTTGAAAAACAACTGCTTACCAGATCCTTTTCGGCCTCAAATGCTTCGGCAATTGAGATACAACTCAGGTTTCTCCTCTGTTGTTACGTTTGGCCTCAAATTAGTGAAAGGCCTAAGGATAAGGGCATACTTATCACACTGCAAGACACTCTTGGTCACTTCCAAGATGTAAGATCCTTTGAACCACTTTTGAAAAATGAATCCTTACCAGATCCTTTTCGGCCTCAAACGCCTTGGCAATGGAGAAACAGCTCAGGTTTCTCCTCTGTTGTTACATTTGGCCTCAAATTTGTGAAAGGCCTAAGGATAAGGCCATACTTATCACACTGCAAGATGCTCTTGGTCACTTCTAAGATGCAAGAGCCTCTAAATGACTTTTGAAAAATGAATTCTTACGAGATCTCCCAAACAGTGGCTTCGGTCGCGAATCCATCGATTCTAGTGGATCCGGGACGCCAAGTTTCAGCTAGGGGACCCCCCACAACATGCCGCCAACCCCCGAAAATGGTGCCAATGTGCCATCTCCAGAGCTAGGTTTTTTCTCAGTGAAGGACTTTTGAATATTGCTCAAGGGGGTCATTTCTCGTGCGAAAGATCCCGGGTGTGCGTGGACACATCCACAATGGAAATACGCACATGTGGCAGCCAACAGAATCCAAGTCCGCTCGCCGGTTTGGGTTCCTTGGCCCCAGAGCAATTCCTCAAAGTGTCCATGAATGGCCCCAGGGTTCCCAATGAAAATTCCCATAGCACCCAAACCGTGGCTTCGATTGCGAATTTTTCAGATCTAGTGGATCTGGGATGCTAGGTTTCAACTAGAGGGACCCCCGATAGCGTGCCGCCAAACCCCGGAAACGGTTCCAATGTGCCATCTTCGGAGCTAGTGTTTTGCTCAGTGAAGGCCTTTCGAATATTGCTCAAGGGGGTCATTTCTCGTCCGAAGGATCCCAGGCGTGCGTGGCCACCGTGGACATGTCTGAAATGGCCATATGCACCTTTGGGAGCGAACGGAACCCAAGTCCGCTCGCTGGTTTGGGTTCCGGGCCACCAGAGAAAATCCTCAAAGTGTCCCCAAATGGCCCCGGGGTGCCAGACAAGGATTCCCACACCACCCAAACCATGGCTCCGATCATGAATCTGTCAATTTTGGTGGATCTAGGACACCGGTTTTCAGCTAGGGAACCCCCCATAGCATGTCGCCAACCCCCAAAAATGGTGCCAATGTGCCATCTCCGGTGCTAGGTTTTTGCTTAGTGAAGGCGTTTCGAATATTGCTCAAGGGGGTCATTTCTCGCCCGAAGGCTCCCAGGCATGGGTGGCCACCGTGGACACGTCCGTAATGGCCATATGCACCCGTAGGAGTGGACAGAACCCAATTCCACTATCCAGTTTGGGTTCCATGCCCCCGGAGCAAATCCTCAAAGTGTCCTCGAATGGCCTCGGGGTGACGGACCAAGATTCCCTTAGCACCCAAACCGTGGCTCCGGTCATGAATCAATCAATTCCGGTGGATCCAAGATGTCGGGTTTCAGCTAGGGGACTCTCCACAGCATGCCTCGAAGTCCAAGGAACGGTGCCAATGTGCCATCTCCGGAGCTATGGTTTTCCTCAATGAAGGAGCTAGGGTTCACTGAGCAAAACCATAGATTTGTAGATGGCACAATAACACCATTTCTGAGGGTTGGAGGCACGCTGTGGGGAGGGACCTAGATGAAAATCGGCATCCCGGATCCACCGGAATTGACGGATTCATGACCGGAGCCACAGTTTGGGTGCTGCAGGATTCTTGGTCTGGCACCCCGGGGCCATTCAGGGAAACTTTGAGGAATTGCTTTGGGGCCAGGAAACCCAAATCGGCGAGTGGACTTGGATTCTGTTGGCTTGTACAGGTGTGTATTTCCATTGTTGACATATCCATAGTGGCCATGCACAACGGGGAGCCTTCAGATGAGAAATGACCCCCTTGAGCAATATTCGAAAGGCCTTCACTGAGAAAAACCCTAGCTCCGAAGATGGCACATTGGCACTGTTTTCAGGCGTTGGAGTGTTACAACGTAATCATCCACCTTGAGTATCAGCATTCTTTGGCATGTAGGATCCATTTCACTGACTCAGATCCACTTTATATCCTTCAGACATACTGTTTCCTCATTTTTTCCCTTGTACGCTTGTTGCATCATTACAATGGGCGTACCCGCGAGTTGCATCACTATAGCCCGTGGGTAGCATGTAAAATGGTAAAAATCACTAGTTAAATACTTTTTACTCCCAAAAAGTAGTTATTGGGTGACCTTTGATCCTCCATCTACCCAAAAAATTCCTCGATGTGTCCTTTCACCTACCTTTGGGAGGACTATATATTGAGCACATATGGCTTATGGACACGAGGAGAAAGAAGAGCAAGAGAACTCTAGTGGATTTTTGCCCTATCTTGAGTCTACACTCATTGATCCTTGTAGTTGTGAACCCCTTATGTTCACCTTCCAAACTCCTACCATAGTTTTAGTTTTCCATTCATGGAGGATTGAATTGGTGGAGGCACAAGTGGATTGATCCAGATCTTGGTTCATATTGGTTGCCGGTAAGAGGTCGTATCACGTTGTACTTCTTCTTATTTATTAATAGAAATACTCATATTCTCGTCCATTAATGTTGTGAATGTTGTTTATTCTACATTGGGTTGCATTTACTTATAATATCATGGACCATTGCTATTGATGATGTTAATGTCATTTATATATTATATGTACTTGTTGTATATTGGCTGTCAAGACTAATTTGCAGATTCAAGTGCATGGATTGAAAGCTCCAACGGGGATCTACATCAAACGTTTGGATCGAGGTTGGTTACATTCTCCATTATCTTAGCATTGTCATTTATAATAGCATAGTTCTGAGAATTGACTTAATTTCTGGTAGTCAGCTATCTGTAGTGGTCCCCCAAGCCATAGTGAGTTTTCTCCAATATAGAAATGGCGACTCCGTTGGGGAAAACATCCATGTTTGGGGATTTTTTGAGCATTAGTCCTTAATTAGAGTTGTTGTTTGTCGAAGCTCTGTGTCACTGATTGTCCGTTAAGATACACTATAGAAAACTTGCTTTTTCTGAGCCATTGGACTCTTTATTTTCCCATTTTCCTTTCCTCACCCGCGGGCTAGCTTAGCTCTGCCCGCGTACACCCGCCTCTGTTTACTCTACTGCTCGCGGGTACCAGCAGGTTTTCCTCTGATAGTAGCATACAAATCCGGCTTTTGTTGATTTATGACTTTTGGTTGTTATTGGGTTGGCTTTGGATGATCCTGAGTCTTTGTTGGCCTGGTTCTTGACTATTCCATGCCTTGGTTGTGACCAGAACTCTTCTTTTCTCTTGGTTGAGCCTTATTGGTTTTTTACCCATCTTTGGATTTAGCCTTGTTGGTTTTTTCCTTTTGAGCTCATTCCTGTGGTTGGGTCTTACTATTTGGGATCTGCTGGGTTTTCTTAGTGATCTTCTCCGCACTTCAGTGATTGAATAGTAGGATTTTGCTTGCATTTTTCATTTCTTTATATTGAAAAATACAAAAAATACATAGAGTTTTGCATTTTCCTTTTGCTTATAAGAGAAAATACAAAAAAAAAATTACTTTCATGTACTGCATCTTTCATTGAATGCTTGTTGCTTTCATTTAGGTTCTGCTTGTGCATCGAAAATATAAAAGGATTGCATTTTTATTTCGAAATCGTTGGGTTGATTTTGCATGCTAGTGACATTGTTTTATTAGATAGATGAGTCTAGGATTGGATGATTTTGCATACCATTGAGTCACATACATCACTAGTTTCACGACCATATCCTTCGAGTAACCATAGCCATTAAAATTAACGCTTAATCTTAAAATTGATTAGACTGATTTTATTTATAGGGTACACCAACTAGCATAGGTTTAGAGTCTTAGAATAGATCATTGTGAGTTAACAATCCAAGACTACTAGATGAAACATTAGGTGTCTGACCAGGGAGTGGAGGAATCCATGGTATATATTGGTGTTCTCGGGAAGCTATACTCAAACCAGAGTTAAGCACGAGGTCACGAGAGGTTGGTTGAAGGGATATCCCTATGATACCAGCTGAACGTGGGAGATATTTCCAAGGTTTGTTCGTATCTGGGGGTACCGGAGGTTCATCCTCTTATGCTTTGGGCTTAGCTACCCTGCCCATACGACGGATCCCACCTGCGACTGTCCCCCTGAGCATTGGTTATATTGCGGTGACCATAGTTTCCTTACCTAGGTATCGCATAGGGTACTTGCAATGGTTATGTTGTTTGTGTCCCGAGTCAGATAGGGATTGGATATCACAGTTGTGTTTGGATAGTGGACTTGACCCTGTGCACGCAGTGAAGCCTGGGTGTCTCTATAACTAATTCTGTTACCTCCGGCTATAGTTTGGGAGTCTCAAGCCTCTCCTAGGCGAAACATACCGGCTCTAGTGTCAAGAGCTCATTTAACCACTCTGTTTGTCTGCTCTTGGCTGTAGTTTCTCTAGGTGTGTGCTTTTGATTTATTGTTTTTGATCGATAGTTGGCCTTTAGGAGACATTTTGATTTTATATTCTCTTCAGAGATATCGTGGCATGGAGTCTTACTCTCCGCCAATCCCATCGGTTGGCTGGTTTAAAGCCTGCCAAACTTTCACGCCGTGTCACTAAAGGACGCCGGCGGGCTCCCTCCAAGTCTTTGGATTCTTACGATACATACGTCCAAGACGTCATGACCGCTACACAATCTGACACGGGAGAAATCCCTACTAATCCATCGGGTAGAGCCGAACACACTTCTGACACCCCTACGCCTCATGAGGTGTGGGGAGGTGATCCACTTGAGACCCAACCTAGTTTGTTTGGTCTCGACCCACCCGAGGATGACCCGTTCGATCCTTCGTTTCCACATAATTATTTATACAAGATGCCAGAGGTCCATGATGATTTAGGCCCTACGGTCAACCGTACCGCATTCTCATATGGTATGCCGGATTACACCATAGTTGATCCTTCCACTACTTTTGGTAACCACGCTAGCATCGTTCATAGCGTTAGCAACACTACACCCATTGGGGGCAATACCCTCATTGGGGGCACCACGTTTTCCACTCACACACATAGTATGTAGACCAGTCACATTCCTCCTAATAATGCTAATGTTGGAATACGACCGCCTCCTAGGGTTACCCAACCTAATAGGAACACCGTTCAAAACATGACTCGCCATCCACCACCTAGCACACATATCGCTACCCGTCAACCCAGGATCACTTTCGCAAATGTTAATGCTCCTCCTAACCACGAAACCCTTACTACAACATAGTCGGTGCTAGCCACCAGTTCAACCCACCTCAATACGGTGACCAAAATACTTATATGCCTCCTTACTCTCATATGGGTCAGGTCGGAGGAGGTTATCAACCTTATGACCATGGTCAAGCTTATGGTCCGTCAGGTCCTCATTATCAGCAGTTTAATGCTCATGGTCAAGCTTTTGGTCCACCTTATAATGCGGTTTCGCTCAACCAACCTTTTATGGGAGCTTATAATCAAGCTTTCCAGCCGCAGCTCCCGTTCCTTGCACGTTTGAATATTCCAGATCTTTTGAAGCTCACAAATGATCGAGTGTGTCATGAACCTAATTGGCCCCTGGTCCCTACCAATCTCCCTTTGGACATTCCTAAGTTTGAGGGGAAAGCTCGTGAGGATCCGGTTGATCATGTCACAACGTTTCACCTTTGGTTCTCCTCCAACACATTGAATCATGATCCCGTTAGATTATTACTATTTCCAGTTGCCGTTTCGTTATGATACTGGTACTGAACTGTTGTCTACCTTCTGTCAGAATAAGGCCACACATATTTCTGACCACGTTCAAGAGTGGCACCGACGGAAGAGATTAGTGCAAGCCAAGTCTCTACTCCCATACATTGCTAAGGATGTTTCAATGTCCGGCATTGTGACTGAGGAACAAGCCATCTTGAAAGTCCAGCAGTTAGACCTATTATACTCTTAGTCTAGCATTTTATATGACATTATTCCTGATGCACCAAGAAAGCAACATGAGCCCACGTCAGTTCCTGGACCGCATGCCGATGGCATCGTGGGATCCACAAGCACTCGCCCCATAGACTTGGTAGCTAATCAAATGAAAAATTTGTCGCTAAACCAGTCTACTCCCAGACAGGTTCACACCTTGTCCACTTCCACCCCGTCGTCTGATGTACACAATGTGCAATCAACGAAGCCGTCAGGTAACCAACAACCTGGTGGTAAGAAAAAGGGAAGAAACAACCGCAGGGGTGAAAACAATGGGGATAACAATAATAGCAATCGCAATGCCCCTTGTAAAGAGAATACCAACCCTCCTCGGGAAGGCAGAAATGCTGGTGAGGATCGTAAACCTAGGTGTAAGGTGAAATTCCCTTGCAAGCTCTGTGGGGAAGATCATCTTACTCACTTATGTCCTTGAATCGAAGAAGCATCGAAGCATTTGGCACAGAGCCCAGCTGTGTTAAAGGATCCCCTTCCTCATCATCAAAACATGGCTTCACATGCTCCCACCACTGGTTATGGACCTACTGAAACGGTAACATCTTCTTCCAATACTAGTGGTTATGGATGTGTGAATATGGTTCAATCGGAGGTTAGTGTTGCTACTCGTCAATGCGATTATGGTGCACCACAACCTAATATGGGGAGTGAGCCTCCCCCTCCTCCTAGCAATTCCTTGCATATCCAGAAGCCCTCTAATAAGCTGCGGATACCGAAAGGTGTTCTCAAGCGCTCTATGCATGATCCTAATGCTCGAGCTGCCCAAAACTACTCCATTGTAGAATATTTGGGCCAAACTCCATGTGCCATGTCGGCTCTTGAAGTTTTGCAGGCCTGTCCTTCTCAGAAGCATGCCCTTTTGAGTGCATTAGGAGTTCAGGATGGGGGAACTCCTAGTGTTATCAAGTTCGATACTACTGATGTTCAACCTCGCTTACCTTACCACGTGGCTTTTCAAATCCAGGTGGTGTGCCTTCAGAGTTTTGTCAAACATACTATGGTTGACGAAGGTTCCTCTGCATCAGTAATGTCGTTAACTTGTTGGAAAGATCTAGGCTCTCCTCCTCTACTCGCATCTAGAACCATGCTCACTGCATTCGACGGTCGGTCATTTAAGTTGCATGGAATTATCCCTTCCCTTGTTGTATGCTTGGGAGGTAAGTCTGTGCCTATTGAAGTCGAGGTGGTTGATGCGCCCATCGACTAGAACTTGTTACTGGGTCGAAATTGGATATACGCTATGAAGGCCATCGCGTCCACTGTATTCAGAGTTATCTGCTTTCCCCATGAAGGCAAGATTGTGACCATCGATTAGCTGGATTTCGTTAACACTCCTTCCACAGCATCCACGAGATCCATAGTCCCGCAAGTTACTGATTCTCAGCCAGAAACTGGGAACATACATGTTGGTATGTACCGTTCATTGATGGGAACTTATAGTCTTTCTGCACCTGTGAACTTCATCGAAACCATTTCCGGCGAGGTGTCTCCTCCTTTGCATAATATGGCATTCCGGACTTCCTATTGTACTGATGCATGGACTTTACCGTCCACGAGTTCTACATCTGGATACATTGCGCCCGTCAAGATGTATGTGCCATTATCTGTAGCTGAGCTTTCTTATGATCATATTCAACAAGCCACCGCAGAACCGGATCTCTCTTCTTCTCAGACAGACGAAGAAGATCTCGTTACGCTGCTAGTTTGGGCAGCCAACTCATCTTGTTCACACGATTGCCTTGATGATACTTTTCCATCTGATGAAGCTATTATGGAGGCCATGTGTGGTAGTGAGAGGCCTTGGGGGGATATGCATCATCGCTCTTATTTCCTTCCCAACCTCGAGCTCGCTGAGCAAGAAGAGTTTAGGATGACTCTAGCAGAGATGGTTGGTCACCTTGTGGCTCTTTTGGAGTCGCATGATGTTTTTTCGGAAGGGAATATGGTCAATATCTCCCCAACCATGTCGATCAACATCTCTCGTACTCCCGGAAAGGTGGAGAATTTCTACATCGGTGTTGATTGCACTTCTGAGGTGATTGCTATTTACACTGAATTGTTTACAGAACTCTGGGAAGCTTTTGCCTGGTCATATGAGGAGATGCCAGGAATAGACCCCTGCATTGTTGAACATGAGATTAGAACATATCCTAATGCTAAACCGGTTCAACAACGCTTACGTGCTATGAACACTAGAAAGGCAGCTACTATCAAGGCAGAGGTGGAGAAACTGATCAAAGTTGGTTTCATATACCCCATTCCCCTTACCGAATGGGTGTCAAACCCCGTTCATGTGGATAAGAAGCAGGGAATGATCCGTGTATGCACCGATTTTAGAGATTTGAACAATGAATGTCCGAAAGACAACTTCCCCACGCCATTCATTGATAAGATCTTGGATGCTTGTGCGGGAAGTGAGATTTTTTCGTTCATGGATGGCTTCTCAGGGTATAACCAGATTCAAATCAAACCCTAGGACCAACATAAGACAACATTCATTTGTCCTTGGGGAACGTTTGCATGTCGGAAAATGCCCTTTGGCCTTAAAAATGCCGGAGCTACATTTCAGGGAGCCATGACCTACGCCTTTCATGATCTTAAGAATATTATGGAGGTTTTCTTGGATGATCTTGCTGGCCATTCTCGCAAGAGAGTGGACCACCCCAAGCACCTCCATATGATTCTCGAACAATGTATATACTACAAAATTCGATTGAATCCCAACAAATGCATCTTCGCTATGAGGACTGGTCGCCTTCTAGGCTTCATAGTTTCAAAAGAGGGTATTAGAGTCGATCCTCTAAAAGTTGAGGCAATACTTCGGTTTCCTCCTCCACGCAATTTGTTACAACTTCAGAGCCTCCAAGGGTTATCTACTTTTCTGCGTCGATTTGTAGTCAATTATGCTAATCTTACCAAAGGTTTCGTGCGCTTATTGAAGAAAGACACACCTTTTATCTGGGATGAGCGAGCCCAGCAGTCTTTCGACGCCTTTAGGAAAGATTTGGTATCGGCCCTTGTGCTTAGTCCACCAGACTTCACACGAGATTTTATCCTTTATGTGGTCGCGTCTCAAGAGACGATTGGCATGGTCTTGGTTCAGGTTGATGACGCGCTCATTTAGCATGTTACCTATTATGCCAGTCGAAATATAGTAGACGCTGAGCTAAGATATACTCACGTGGAAAAGCTGGCGCTTGAAACTGTCCATGCAATCCAGCGGTTACAACATTACATTTTTCTTAGAACCACAGTTGTATCTCACATCAATCCATTTCAGTTCGTGATATCACGACGCCTTATAGGGGGGAAGTATAATAAATGGATTGTGATCCTTCAGGAGTTCGATCTCAATTTTGCTTCGACAAAATCGCTGAAATAATTGGTGTTTGCTAAGCTCATGTTGGACCTCCTGAGACTTGATGGGGATGTCATTCATGAATATTCCTTTTTGGATGAGCACTTATTTCTTATCTCCTCTGAACGCCCTTGGTATGGGGATGTCATTGTATATCTCCAAACTTTGAATTTTCCTCCGCATTATTCACGAGACGAGTGACGGCGTGTAAAACATCACGCTAAATACTATACCATCGTCGGTGACACTTTGTATCGCTGAGGAAAGGATTCTATTCTCCGTCGTTGCTTAACTCACGAAGAAGCGGAGCGGGTGCTTAATGATTGCCATGCAGGGGCGTGTGGTGGTCACTTATCCGGGCTTGCTACAGCCCAGCGTATTATGCGAGCTAGTTACTTTTGGTCTTCAATCTTTAAAGATTGTGTTAAGGCTGTGAAGAGATGCCACCCTTGCCAGGTGTTCTCTCGGAATATACACTCGCATCCAGCACCCCTTCATCCGGTTGTCACCGTCAGTCCCTTCACTAAGTGGGGGGTGGACTTCATGGATTGCAAACCAGCTTTGGCTGGGGGGCATCACCATATCATAGTGGTCGTGGACTATTTTTCCAAATGGGCTGAGGCCATGCCTACCATAAAAGCTGATGGTGCTACTACAGCCCATTTTATGTTCAAACAAATTATCACTCATTTCGGTATCCCGAAAGAGATTGTCACTGACCATGGCAGTCACTTTCAAAACAATATGATGGAGGATTTGTCTCTCAAGCTTGGGTTTCGTCAAGAACACTTGTATTCCTACTATCCCCAAGCAAATGGTCAAGTTGAAGAAGTTAATAAGTCTTTGAAGACCATTCTTCAGCGTACCATCCAACAAAGAAAGAACAATTGGCACATCATGTTATATCCTGCTTTGTTGGCATATCGAACCGTAGTCAAGACTACCACCAGATTCTCACCGTTCCAGCTAGTTCACGGTGTGGACTCACTTTTACCGATTGAATGCAAAATCCCTTCGCTTAAACTGGACATAGAGATCCTCCTTGATACGACAGGTATTGAGAAACGTTTAATCCACCTTGAGCAACTTCACGAGCAACATCGAATGCCGTTGTGGCCATAGATGCCAACAAACATTGTGTCAAGGTTCAGTATGATAGGTCTGTCCGTCACCAGCAGTATGCTGAAGGTGACTTGGTCCTCTTATATGACCAAGCTAAAGAACCCCAGGGGGAAGGCAAGTTCAACCCCATGTGGCACGGTCCTTACACCGTGAGGCATGTCCTGGAAAAAGGATCCTTTGAATTAGAGGACTATGAGGGGACTGTCTTGAAGGAGCCTAGAAATGGGCTCTATCTCAAGCGGTATTGTGCTTGAACCTATGGTTCAGGATGATACTTTTGTATACTATTGTATAGTTGTTTCTGTACATAGATTAGCTTGCTTTTTGGTTTTTGGGTCTACTGATTAGCTTCTATTTTGATTGACAGATGTCGGCAGGATCTCCTACGTTCTCAGGTTTCACGGATGGTGCTACCCAGCATACGCAACAGCTTGCTTCTGCTGCCCGGGTTATTTTCTCACCTGACCACCTAGTTGTGTCCTCGGGAGGTACTTGTCTCGGTTCTACATCTAACAATGTGGCTGAGTATAGTGCTGTCATTGAACTACTTCGGGATGTTATCTCACATGGCGTCCTGTATTTAGAAGTCCGCCTGGATTCACAACTAGTTGTGTCTCAGTTGAATGGGTAGTACCATGTACAAGACCCTACACTACTACGGAAATTCCTAAGGGTAAGACTCTTGGAGAGACATTTTGTTTTAATTACATACATTCATGTTCCGAGAAGTCTTCACATATATCTGATGCATACGCTAACTATGTATTAGATTGGCATTTATCACATTCATAATGAAGCACACAAATGAAAGAAGACATTCATATATTTGTACATACACACATATCGTAGAACCGGAGAACCATAGCTTATATATAAATATGTCCAAAAATGGTAGTGTCATACAAAATTGGAGCCCGTAGCCCTCAAAAATATACATATCGATACAAAAATAATATCTTAGGATATCTACTCCCTACGAGGAGGCCTAGTTGCCGTCTCGATAGGATGTGTCTCATAGAAATAGTGAACTGCATTGGCTACCCGCTGCAGTAACTGCACCCAGTCACTCAGAACCACCACTACTTGGCACTGCATGGCCTCAAGTAGTTGTGCCACCTCTATCTGTGGAACCCTGCAAACCATCCGTGATAGGTTGCACCTCAAGGTCTGTAGAGTGCGCCCTGCTACAGCATCAACTGCCTCATCACCCCTACCCCAGCGACCATGTCTCGGGAAGCCATCGGGTCTCACTGGGCCCTTGTCTGCGAGCAAACAATCAACCATTAGCACTTGATACTACCACCAAAAATATTTTTGCATTAACATCTATAATAAAAAATCCATAAAAATTTAATAACGAAAAAATTAAAAAGAGTGCTCACCAATGTCTCTGAACGTTGTGTCTGGTGGGAGTGGCATGTCCCGATCCTGGCGGAAGTCTATCCCTGCATGGGGATAGTCCTCTATGGCAATGACATGTCGGTCCCACCAGCGAAAGAACTCGTCAGTATATGGTGATGCCAGACGGCCACCACCCTGTCGTGTCAAGATCTCAGCCCACCGGGTCAGGGTTGGATCGCGGAGACTATGAGGAGGGACATCCACCCTCGGACTAAGCCCCAGATCTCTCTCAAAGAAGAAGTTGCACAAGATACTGCCATCCCGAATTTTTTTGCCTTCCCTTCTTTGCATTCCGACAGTTGGGTCTTCATAGACCCTAGTAGTGTGGTACACCAATCGAATAATATAGGCTGCATGCATTGTGATGCATAGAACATCACTGGCCTGGATGCCTGGTGCAGAGCTTTTGAACCCATTATTTGCACTAAGGTAGCCACAATTATCTTCATGCTAAGATCTATTATGGCATTGATGGGCACCTGACTTCCCACCGTGCATGTGTTTGCGGGACAATACCGCGCTATGTAATCAAGGACGGTGATCCCACCACCCACAGTATGAGACCGAAGATTGGCCTCCTCACCTCGACGGGACAAACCAGTAATGAAGTAGATGTCATCCACTTCCAGTGTGGGGATTTTCCCATTGAGATTGAAGTTCTGTGCATCAACATCCCAATAATCTATCAAGCGACGGAGTAGTAGGTTTTGGGCCCTCAAATCCCCTATACTCCAGAATTTGTACAACCCACATGCTTGCAATGCTTACTGTGCTTACACATCATTGCACACGGCCTCATCTACTTGGTCATGATCCCTCTCCCTCCACTCTATAACCATCCTAGAGTGAGGAAAAACAAGCATTTTAGTCAATTTTATTTGCAAAATCAACTTCACGGCCGTACGTGTGGGCTAATTGTATACAGGTGCGGGTACCCGCGGTCAGCGTGTGCATTGACTGTGAGTATCGTTCCCTACCCGCCACATGCATAGTGATAGCCCACGGGTAGCTCCGAAGCCTTTTAGGGATTGGCCAAACTAAAAATACCACTGCTGAAAACTAAAATGAATGCATTGAAATTAAAGGTATGGATGAGACTACCAACCTGCTCTAGACGGTTCGATGAACGAACGCTTGTAGCTCCCAGAATCGGCAGTTGAACTTCAAGGTGAAAACTAACCACAAAGCTCCAAATGGGTGAATAGTAAAAATGAATTGTAAATTGTAAATTTTTATTACTATTTATAATTTTCAGGACCCACTTCTCTATAGTTGTTACCGTTTGATGCCGTTATGGACTAATATAATGTCATGGAGTAGAATTTTTAATCATACTTCTTCGACGAAAGTTGTTTTGGACCATTTCACACCTACAACAGGTACACTTCACACATAGCATATAGGTTAGATGCCATTTCCACATGTAGTATGCATTTGAACTTTTGACCATTTTCACAAACCCTTGGTGCGACCCTGCTTCGTAACTGACACAGAACCTTCACACTGCTATAGAAGTGTCATTATGAGGCCGTAGGGATTTTTCGAACATGGGTACCCTAGTTAGAACCCCTTTGTGCATTCTGGTGCCCATGTCGTCGTTTGTCCTTAGGATTGGGAGTCCTTTGTAGTTACGCCATGACGTTGCGATAAAGACTCATACTCTACTTTGTCTTATGTTGGCCATCTCCCTTAAGGACTCCCCTCAGTTATATCATATTGTGATTGCATTGCATCGTCCTGCTTGCCGCTTGAGCCTTATGTCGGCTCCCGCTTACTCAGTTGTTAGCCTGGCGCCTGAGCACTTTTCCTTGTCGAGCCTTGCAAAGCTTCCACTTGTCCTTCACAATTTGATGACCTTTTGACCCTGAGGGAACACACCCCCGAGTTTCCACATCCTGCATGCACTTCCTTGCATTGATCATAGGTATTTTCCACTGCTTGGGACTAGTCTGCTCGCTATTTTACACTCGTTCCATCACTTGTTGTACTATAAGCAATTTTATTCTTTTTTAAGCTTTTCCCAAATATGAAAAAGTCCAAAAAAATCAAATATTCCAAATGTCGGACGGGATAATGGTTACTACTTCTTGTTGGAAGCTATTGTGTCACCTTTGAACAAAGCATTCATTCCACTCCGTACATTATGAGTCGGGACTATAGTTGGACCTTAGGAGCTGTACTTGTTTCTCAGTTTTCTCCACCGATTGGTTAAGCTTCCAGTCATTATGGAGCCCTCTGTAATTCCTCCTGCATTGCACAGTTTATGTCAATTCTATGCTTCCTAAGTCTATCCATCTGCTCATGCTCTTGTTCAAAGGAAGTCCTGAAACTAGTGTCGGCCACTCCTTAGATATCTTGACTATTGCATGTCGGCCATCCTTATTGAGTCAATCCATTTCACCTGAGATCTTCCAAATCTTTCAGCATAGCTGGTACCTCGTGCTGGTTGATGGGGGATTCCTTAATGCCCTCCTTCCAGCAAGTCTCGTTCCGTCGACTTCAACCCATTTATTCCGAGACTTGAGGCTTAGAGTTCGGTTGAGTACCTTGAGGCTTGCAGTCATTAGTGGCAGGTTCTCTCACCATCGACAGTTTTTGGAATACATCAATGTCCCCTGATCGATGGATTCATCCTAGTGTTTGACTTCAACTCATTTATTCACACTCTGATGATTGTGCTCTATGCCTTGATGCCCATTTTTCATTATTGATGGGTCATCTCGTGTTTGTTAACGGTATACATCATTGACCGGTAATCAGATGTTGTCACATCAGGTTCGACCCCAACTCCTTTATTCACTTGATGTGACTTGCACCATCGAAGACTTGTGTAGAAAACCCCAGGCGATAGTGGAATTCATTATGCTACCTATGACTTTGAATTTACATCTGAGATATCTCATCTAAGATATCAGCAGTTTGTACCTCCAGTTTGCACCCGTTGTTTCATTTTCAGCAAGAGACCATATCTTACTGTAGAGGGATCATGGCTATGATCACTTATGACATATATCCATTATGTACTTCATATTCATGGCCATTGTATCAAATTATTTTACTATACCGACATATATTCAGAGATACTATTGTATTATGACGAGTGAGCTGCTCTTTCCACTTGTGTTTCCATCACTCCACTTCTGAGTTTTATAATGTATTTCGGCCATCATAGCATCAGTCTCTGACCTCACACATTAGGGGGCATCTCTTACAACATAATCTTCCACCTTGTGAGTATCAACATTCTTTGGCTTGTAGGATCCATTTCACTGACTCAGATCCACTTTATATCCTTCAGACATACTGTTTCCTCATTTTTTCCCTTGTACGCTTGTTGCATCATTACAGCGGGCATACCCGCTAGTTGCATCACTATAGCCCGTGGGTAGCATGTAAAATGGTAAAAATCACTAGTTAATTACTTTTTACTCCCAAAAAGCGGTTATTGGGTGACCTTTGACCCTCCATCTACCCAAAAAATGCCTCGATGTGTCCTTTCACCTACCTTTGGCAGGACTATATATTGAGCACATATGGCTTATGGACGGGAGGAGAAATAAGAGCAAGAGAACTCTAGTGGATTTTTTCCCTATCTTGAGTCTACACTCATTGATCCTTATAGTTGTGAACCCCTAATGTTCACCTTCCAAACTCCTACCATAGTTTGAGTTTGCCATTCATGGAGGATTGAAGTGGTGGAGGCACAAGTGGATTGATCCAGATCTTGGTTCATATTGGTTTCCGGCAAGAGGTCGTATCACATTGTACTTCTTCTTGTTTATTAATAGAAATACTCATATTCTCGTCCATTAATGTTGTGAATGTTGTTTATTCTACATTGGGTTGCATTTACTTATAATATCATGGACCATTGTTGTTGATGATGTTAATGTCCTTTATATATTATATGTACTTGTTGTATATTGGCTATCAAGACTAATTTGCAAATTCAAGTGCACGGATTGAAAGCTCCAACGGGGATCTACATCAAACATTTGGATTGAGGTTGGTTACATTCTCCATTATATTAGCATTGTCATTTATAATATCATAGTTCTGAGAATTGAGTTAATATCTAGTAGTCAGCTGTCTGTAGTGGTCCCCCAAGCCATAGTGAGTTTTATCCAATACACGGAGGGACACTGTGGGGGAACCCCTAGCTGACACCCGGCGTCCCATATCCATCGGAATCGATGGATTTGCGACCAAAGCCACGGTTTGGGTGATGCAGACATTTTGGTCCGGCACCCCGGGGCCATTTGGGGACACTTCGAGGATTTGCTCCGAGGGCATGGAACCCAAACCAGCGAGCGGACTTGGGTTCCATCCACTCCCAGAGGTGCATATGGCCATTACGTGCATGTCCACGGTAGCCACGAACGCCCGGGAGCCTTCGGACGAGAAATGACCCCCTTGAGCAATATTCGAAAGGCCTTCATTGAGTAAAACCCTAGCTCCGTAGATGGCACATTGGCACTGTTTCTAGGGGTTAGCGAAATGTGGTGGAGGGACCTCTAGATGAAACGTGGCATCCTGGATCCACCAGAATCGACGGATTTGTGACCAAAGCCACGGTTTGGGTTCTACGGGCATCTTGGTCTGGATTGGGAGCCACGGTTTAGGTGCTACGGGCATCATGTTATAGGGAGTACAACTTGGCTTGAGCTTGATCCTTCTGAGATTATAGGGTTATAGGGTTAGTGATTCATGCATGTTATATCTCCTTGGTTCATCCAGGGCTTTCACTATTTTCCCTAGCTAGTGTTTTGGAGAGCTAGTGAATTGTACTAGCCTTGTGACAAGGCTCTCTCATGCATGTTCTTGAATTGTAATTTATAGTTATATATGTATTGCTAATTTATCACAAGTAAACGATAATTGTGTTGAGTGATTTGACATCATCATTGAATAAGTTAAGGGTTGTTTTACTATTGCTATAATTGTTGTAAGAGTGAGTTTTCAGATTTGGTTTATGCATGATAAGTTTTCAAATGTAACTAAATACAATATAAGAACTAGGATATTTTTGTGAGGCTCTAAGTAATTTTGAGAAAGTGACAAGTAAGGTCAAAAGTTGAGCATCTTGTTCTAAAACTAAGTTCATTTCCCTAATAGAAGACATGCAGAGTGGAGGTAATGCCTAACATGATTTTGGGTGCTATCAATAGCGTTGTCTTTCCATGTACTTGTGTAATGTGACATGGATAATGTTTGTAAACCCTAAGAAAGAGAATCATGCTAGTTGCGAGAGCTTGATTGACATAAGCTTGTTATTGAATCCAACAAGGACTTCTTATCTATCATGGAGATTATAGGGTTAATGAGTAAACCCTAGGAGTTAGATTTTATGGATCACGAAGATATAACCAATGGAGAATATAAGGGAAATATAGACATGTTCGATGTTATTGTAGAGATTTCTCTTGTGCAATGCAAGAATACTTTTGTGATGTGACATGGATAGGGTTTGCATGAGATATCTCATATTAACATGTCCATGTGCTCTTGCATGTACCCTAACGTTCCAAGAAAAAGAAATATTTATGTTTATATAATCACAATCCATTGACGTGATTGAAATATGAGATCATGGTAGTGGAAGAAGTTGCAGAGGTGTTAGAGGCCTAAATATTGAAATAGTTCAATCCCAACATAAAGCATCTCATTCTTATCACCAACCAAATGCATATTAGGGTTTGAGGATTGAAATACCAAGATGGGCATGTAGACTTGGATTCTATAAGTTGATTTCTCTAGTGGTGTACTTCTGTGACGTGACAAACCCTTCTAATAGTGATCCTATCCCACTTGGAGTCCAAATACCCCCTATTGAGGGTACATGTTGTGGTTCACGGATTCTAGGGCTAGATTAGGTTAATAGGGCTAGATTAGGTTTCTAGGATTCTAGATTAGTTTCCTAGGGTTAGATTACTGTTTCTAGGGCTAGTTTAGGTTTCTAGGACTAGATTAGGTTTATAGTATTATAGCTTATTTTTCTAGTGTTAAATTAGTGTTTCTAGGGTTAGTTTAGCTTTCTAGGATTTCTAGGGCTAGATTATGTTTGTAGGGTTATATTAGTGCTTCTAGGGTTAATCATGCATGAATAAACAATCAGATGGCTATACTATGTACCTCAATCAATTAGTCCTTCTAGATCCTCTCGGTTTTTTATTGTCTCGAACAACCTCTCATGCTCTGCATGAGGTAGTAAGCAGCGTACCTTGTTTGATGTCTTCATTGACATTGTTTGCAGTTGGATGTTTGTACCAACAATCAAGTGCGTAAAGTGATACAACCGTGAACTTGGTCTATAATCCGTGTATGTGTAGCCATTTCTCTTTGGTCCCTTTCCATCTACTGTAAGATATTCCCCCTGAGCAACCATCGAGCCAGTCGGAAAGGTAATGCCTTCACTATTGGTTAATGATGCGAGAAGGGTTTGCTTCCCATAGATGCATCGTGCCAACCAATAATTCATCCCAATTGCACTGTTTGTCAGGGCGAAAACTACGTAGATGTGTCCTGCAAAAATGCTTTTAATGGTCATATTCCAACAAGTAGTGGTTTGATAACTTGGATAATTACAAAAACAAGGAGGGAACCAGGATATGCATGCAGAAATGTTTACCTGGCTATACAAGATCAGATATATGATCATATTCATTTGAAATAGAGGACTAGCCTTCCTCTAACTGGATTGTTTCAACAACTGCACGTGGGTCCACTACAAGTGATACATAATCCCATTCATCAACCCAATCCATTGATTCGTACTCATCCCACTCACAACTGCTGCAAGACCCACAAAAGAAAGCAAGTTTTTGCGTCCATATTTCAAATAAGGGGTTGTTTGAGCTTCGAACCGAAGGAAATCCACGAGTGCCTTTCACAGTACTACAACTATAAGAACGTGATTGATCTATATCAACTACATGCCAGAAATTTCTAACAACATGTCCTATACCTGTTGGTATGTGTTGCTCTGTGGTTCGATTTGAAATTTTTGCAGAGCACCATTGAACTATGGATTCTGCATTCTGAATATGAGGGTCCCTCATGCACCTCATCTCCTCCCGTCGTAGGCCAGTTTTGAGACATGCTCTAGCCCCATCGTGCTCTCCCTTTCCATGTCTGGTCTCAAAATAGTCCATGTTGTTGCTGCAACATCCTTCCCCAAAATTTTGAAGATATTTGGGGCCCCTCCTTCTACACATTTTGTAACAAGTGTTTTTTCTTGTCTTTCAGACTTAATTTTTCTCTTTAGCTTGGCAAAATTTCAACACTTGCTTTCCAAAAGTTTTCTCTTTTATTTTCTCTAAGGCAAAGTTACTTTTTCTCTTCGGTGCAATTTTTTAGCCTTAACTCAGCCACTGCGGCGCAAATGTTGAGCATAAGTCGGCATCCTTCGGCGCAAGTTTCGATCATAAATCTCCCGCCTTCGGCACAAATCGCAAGCCTAACTCTGCCTCTTTGGCGCAATTTTTAACTCTATTTTTGTCGCTTTTGGCGCTTGAATTAACTTTGATCTACGCGCTTTTGGGTGGGTTTCCAAGGTCTATTTTGGCCGCCTACGACGCAAGACTAAATCCTAAATTGTCCTCTCGTGGCGCAAGTCCTAAGACTAATTCGGTCGACATTGGCGCATGTCGTAGATCTATTCGGGATGCCTTTTAGGCGCAAGCTTTATCCATAGCCCAGGACGCCTTTTAGGCGCAGTACTTGACGTTATGATTGTCGCTTTGGCGCGAAGTTTTATTTTGGTGCGCGTGCAACCACAGAGTTGGTAGGGTCATGAATGTGCCCATGTGTCGTTTTAAATGCAATCATTTTGTTAAAACAGCTTCCCATGTTTTGAAGTCATTGCCATATTCTGAAATTTTCATAATTGTTTTGCTACTGCTTGAAAGTCATCTAGTTAAAGCCAACTCTGTCATGATTTATTTTACAAATCTGTAGGAAGCTTTCCAATTTTTGCTAATTTCTACATACTCCTTATTTGTACTACCTCGCTCACTGCAAGGAAGAAGGAGCAGCACAGGTCAAATCAGATCTGTGCAAGCATGAGATTGCATCAAAGGCAACAATATCTGTTCGGAGCAAAATTATCTTGAGAAATCCCAGTCAATGGGCCACTCATAGCCAAAGTGTTGATGGCCCAACAACCACAAGCGAGCCAGTTGGTGGGGATGAGTTAGTGTGTCAGCAAAAGAAGCCAAATAAATATATAAATCAACAGAATTCTTATTTGTCTTAATGTGAGGAAAAGCTGAAATTCCTTATTGTATAAACGCTTTAAGAGACAACTGGCTCTTATTTTTGTCTTGTATGGGAGGCTCTCCACAAATCTGTGGGTTTTGTAATTGTGCACTAAAGGACAAATTAGAAGGTTCTATAATTTAGGGCACACCTGTCAGCTCAAGCAGTAATTTGTAAATTTATAAATAGAAGAGTAGAAGAGGAATAGAGGGCTTTTTGCAAGTGAAAGAAATTTTCTAGCTTGTACGTGAATTACTTTGCTACTTGCTCCAAGAACTAGATTTTGCCTAATGAAAGCCTGGAGAGCACGTTTTTGCCTGGAAATGTGTGTTGAATGCTTGCTGGACTACTCTTATGTCATTCACATACTACAGTATGATCTTTCTTTGTTGTTATGAATTATTTATGTGTAATGGATGATCTTTCTATTTTCCTGTACAATGATGTCTCTCTTAAATGAGTAATGGAATGTATTCAATGAATTAAAGCTATCTTTAATATCTGTTATTTTCTGCTGAGATTGCATCTTTATGATTTAATGGCTATCTGTATGATCTTTACATGTTTCTTTCAGCATATTGCTCATATTTACAATTTGCTCCTTGCAAGGATATATTAGATACTGTCTTAGGTCAATTTAGATTAGTTACTTGCATTTAGCTTAGGGCACTTGCAGTTCATCTTAAAATAAAATACATAAATGGTGGATCGGGCCGCAACTGGTGTAAGGAACAAGAATCTTTAAATATTATGGTAGCTGGAACTATTAACCGGATGGATTCCCCACACCAAATGGTGGACAATCTAATTGGGACTGTTTATCAGGGAGAATCCCTTTCTGATTGATGCTGCGATTTCCGAGGCATCAACAGTTTTTGGCACTAGAAGGAGGGCCACTAGTGCATGGATGATAAAGGAAATTTATCCATTGGTAGAAACATTACTGGAAACCCGCTTGAAATAGTAATTTCAGACAATCCAAATCTTGAAGTGACAAATCAAGAAAATCCCAATTCTGATTGTGAGCAACAAGAAACGTTGTATGTTGTACCTTTTGCTGAAGTAGCTAATTTAAGAAGGCACACATGAGCTTATGTTAAACAAATCAGTGGTTTAAATGCAATAACTTTTCTCCCTAGAATAAGAATTCCTAAAAGAGAAAGACAACATACCCGTGATTCAATCCTTGTGCAGAGCTTCAAAGAGCTGGTAGATTTGTCTTTAGAAGAGATCATGCAGCCTCTAAAGGAGATCGATTTTGAAGATCCAGAAAATCTTGGAAAACTTTTTACTCCAAAGAACACTCCACTTAATTCACCACACGATTCTCCACCTAATTCTCCACATAGAGCCATGGCCATACCTGCTTGGAGGGCAAGGGGAGCACTAAATATAGCTGGGCCATTTCACGATCTGACTAAAAATCTAGAGAAAGTTTTGCCCAAGTACAATCCAAGTAAAGGCATATCTACTGAAGATCGTCTTAAGAGTTTTTATATAGCTTTGAATCTTTTAAATGTATAGCATGAAGATGTAGTTTGTAGGATTTTCCCATGCACATTTGAACCGAAAGTTTCTTCCTGGTACTTTAGCTTACAAGCTAGCTCAATTTGCAATTGGGAAGAGTTTGAGAAATGTTTTTTAAAGAAGTATGGAAATCAAAAAACTGTAGCTACACTCATGAAAGAATTATTGTCCATGAGAATGGAAAAGAAAGAAAAGGTTCAAGACTTCAACCAAAGGTTCACTACACTCTTGAATAATTTCAGCGAAGCAACTAAACTTGCAGAAGAATCATTAGTTGAATATTATACAACAGCACTTGAAGGCCTCATAGCAATGTTCGTCAAAAGAGCTAAGAAGACCACCCTGTTAGAAAAGTTTGATGAAGCTATGAAGGTGGAAGAAGAAGCAGAAAACATTTCTAAACACGCCTTGAATGCAGAAACAAAGCCAACAACTAATAGAAAACCGATGCTGCTTACTAGGAATAAAGAAGAGCCATCGGCGGATATGGAGAATGTAGTTAAAATGATGCAAAAATTGTCTAATAAAATTGTAGATCTTGAAAAAGATAAGGTAACTAGTACATTCAGGAAGCCTTTCAAACCATTCTACAAGAAAAGGGAAGACAATGACCAGCCTCATCCACCTATGAACAGCTCCCCTGTTTTAAATCTAAATGAAATAAGAATGGAACACTTATGTACCTTTCATCAAGAGCCGCACTCTGAAAAGAGTTGTCCACAATGGATTAATTCTATGGTTTTAGTAATGAACCAAATGTTGGATTCATGGATTCCAAATCAAGATGATCCTCCAGAGGAACAAACACTTGAAGTAGAGGAACCCTCCCCAGATACCACCATGGTATTATGGGACTGGGTACCTTTAACTAAATTAATAGAAGATGATCCCATGGAGAGCCCAGTCTCTGCTGTAAACATTAACACTCACAACAAAGGTCCCATTGCAGATCCAATTCCAAGCTCAACTACGTCCAAACCTAAAAGACACATTACAGTCATTCCGCCTCAACCTAAAGCTACCCAATAGCTTCCAAACAGCCAAACATTGACACAACAGTCCATCAACCAAAATTCACATTGAGCAAGACAGACAATCAAACGAAAGTTGTAAAAAAATGTGATATGGGATATGACGTCATTGAAGATATAAAGAAGGTAAAAGAAAATGTTTCGATATTCGATATGTGTAGTTTTCCCCAACAACGAAACAAATTGTTGCAAGCTCTTCAATCCCAACCCAACACTCCATTAACAAACACTCAAGAAGATCCTGAAATAAATGAGGCTAGTATTGGCGGGAAATCCAAATCCCAAACATTGTCTTTTCTTTTAAATTTTGAAATCTTCAATCACAATGTGCATAACTGTCTGGTATATTCTAGAGCATCTTCGAATGTCATGCCACTATCGATCTGTAAGAAGATTAATGGTCAACCAATTCCATCTCCCGCTCAGATTATTTAGTTAGATAAGACTGCTGTTAAAGTTATCGGGGAAATGAAGGATGTGCTCATTAGGTTGTCGGCAGATTCTAGAGTGTGTCAGTTCATTGATATAATGGTGGTCGACATTCCTAAAGCCTATGGTTTTATTTTGAGCAGGGACTAGCCTACAAAACTAGATGGTTATTTTGCAACTAACTGGTCTCACTTGTGGTTACCATATCAAAATAGGCAAAATCAGATCAAAGTACTGAGAGAACCTCATATGAAACAAAACGTAACTCAGCTAGAGGAAAAGAATGAAGCTATAATCTTTTCATCTTCAGTATTGGGGAATTATTTTTTGGAAATCGAGCCAGGTAACTATCAATTTGAAACTATTAGCCATGAATCAAATGAAAAGTCCAATCTCCTTCATTTTTCTCGAACTGATAATATCGATTGTAACATAGTTAGCTTAGTCACTAACTTAGATCATAGAGATACTAACTTAGTTAAATCAAACAATGTTTTTTGGAATTTATACTTTGATGGTTCCAAGACTCTGGAAGGATCTGGAGCTGGTTTTATTCTAGTGTATCCTGAAAGTAATAAGTACTTCTTGTCCTGTAGATTAGAATTTGATTGTACTAATAACACTGTTGAATATGAAGCTTTAGTCAACGGATTTGTGAGGCACCTGCAACAATTAATTAACGAGAATGCGCGAAATAGCAGAAATGACAGAACTCAGAATCACTTTTGTATTGATCACGGGCCACTTCGAGGGGGCAATCTCCTTTGAGCAAGCTCAATACAAATAACTTCACGATACCTTCATAGGTCTCAACACACACTTATATACTAATTCTAGGCGCCAATACTATGGGTCGAAACCATGGGCCGTTACAAACTATGGATCAACAATACTACGGGCGACTTACAAAGCATATGCGCCAACAACAATAACACAAACTATTGATCACAAATACTACGGGACGACTTACAAAACATATGCGTCCAACAACAACATACTAACAAAGTAAAGATATGGGTTCCTAACATCCCCTCCCCCTTAAAAAAAGCTTTGTCCTCAAAGCTTCAGATGTGGAAATTGTTGTTGAATCTGAAGGAGTGGTTCCCATGTAGCATCCCCTGGTTGCATGCCGTGCCACTGAATTAAGATCTCTGTGATAGAGCGAGAGCGAAGCTGACGTGTGCGCCGATTGAGGATGGCCTCTGGATCCAAAAGGATGGATCCTTCATTATCCAGTTCGGGTAAAATCGTTTGGCCGCTGATGTTGGTGCCAAGAACTTTCTTCAAACAAGAGACATGAAAGACTGGATGAATGCGGGAAGAAGGAGGAAGTTCCAATTTATAAGCAACGGACCCAATCTTCTGAAGAATCCGATATGGCCCATAGAACTTTGGAGCAAGCTTATGACGCCCTTTGAGTTTCAAGGAGGATTGTTTGTACGGTTGGAGACGAAGAAAAACCATATCGCCGACTTGAAAAGTGCGCTCTGAACGGTGCTGATCCGCTTGTTGCTTCATGCGATTTCTTGCCATGTGAAGATTGTCCCGCAAAATGCGAAGAATCTGATCGCGGTTGCGAAGGACCGTGTCAACTTCCTGAACTGGTGAACTGGTGGGGGTGTATGGAAGAAGAGCTGGAGGTGCTTGACCATAGACTGCTTCATATGGGGTCATTTTAGAGGCAGTGTGGTAAGAGGTATTGTACCACCATTCAGCAAGAGGGAGCCACTTTTCCCACTGATGTTGTTGTTCTGAGGTGAAGCAACGAAGATAAGTTTCCAAGCATTTATTGACAATTTCAGTCTGACCATCTGTTTGTGGGTGATACCCTGAACTCATCTTCAGTTTGGTGCCAGTGTGGCGAAATAGTTCTGTCCAAAAATGACTAGTGAAAGTCGCATCACGATCCGAGACAATGGAAGAAGGGATGCCATGAAGACGAAAGATCTGGTCCATAAAAATTTGAGCAACTGAGGAGGCTGTATAGGGATGAATGAGAGCACAAAAATGACTATATTTGGAGAGGCGATCAACCACAACGAGAATCACTGTCTTCCTGCCAGATTTAGGGAGCCCTTCAATGAAATCCATAGAAATATCTGTCCAAATCTGTGTAGGTATGGGTAGGGGTTCAAGCAATCCTGGAACGAGTGTTGTTTCCCCCTTATTGCACTGGCAGGTATCACATTCGGCCACCATCTGTTGAATTGTCCTTTTCATGCCCTGCCAAAAGAAGTTATGTCGTGCTCGTTCATATGTTTTGAGGAACCCAGAGTGCCCGGCCGATGGAGAAGCATGGAGTTCATAGAAGACAGCTTGTTGAAGATCTGTGCTCTGGGGAAGCACCAGACGACCCTTGTATCGCAGAGAAGCACCATCCCAAGAGTAATGTGGTACAGCAGAAGGGTTGTTGGTCAAGCGTTGGATGATCTGAGATAAGGAAGAGTCATTGACATAACCCTGTTGAACAGATTGCAACCAATTTGGAACAGGCATAGAAATAGCTGAAAGAGAACCTTGGGCACCACATGTGCGAGAAAGAGCATCTGCCACGATATTGTCTTTACCCTTCTTGTAAGTGATCTCATAGTCATAACCCATGAGTTTGCTAACCCATTTCTGTTGTGCCGGGGAGGAGACACGCTGGTCCAAGAAATATTTCAGACTCTGGTGATCAGTCTTGATGCAGAAATGATTCCCTAATAGGTATGGACGCCACTTCTGTACTGCATGCAAAATAGCCATCATTTCCTTCTCATAGGTAGAGGCTGCTAAATTCTTACCTGAAAGGGCTTTGCTGGTGAACGCAATGGGGTGTTCATCTTGAAGGAGACCAGCACCAAGTCCATTGCCACAAGCATCACTCTCAATAGTGAAGGGCTTGGAAAAATCGGGCATAGCTAGCACAGGTGTAGTGCACATAGCTTGTTTGAGTTTGTCAAATGCACACTGAGCAGCAGGTGTCCATGTAAAAGCATCCTTTTTCAACAGAGCGGTTAATGGAGCTGCAATATTCCCATAATCCTTGACAAACTTGCGGTAGTAGCCAGTCAACCCCAAAAAACCATGAAGGCTCTTGAGTGTCTGAGGACATGGCCAATTGTTCATGGCGTCGATTTTGGCAGGATCCACGCGAACCCCTTGTGCTGAGATAATGTGCCCGAGATACTCAACTTCCTTTTGTCCAAAAACACATTTAGACTGCTTGGCATGGAGATGATGGTCAGAGAAAAGTTGCATGACAAGATCCAGATGCTGGAGATGTTCATCCCATGTTTTACTATAGATGAGGATATCATCAAAGAATACCAGAATGAATTTCCGCAAGTAGGGTCGAAATATTTTATTCATTAAGGCCTGGAATGTGGAAGGAGCATTAGTGAGGCCAAAGGGCATGACCAAAAACTCATAATGGCCATCATGTGTGCGGAAAGCTGTTTTAGGAATATCATCCTCATGAACCCAAATTTGATGATACCCAGAACGAAGATCCAACTTGGAGAAAAAGTGAGCCCCATGAAGCTCGTCAAGAAGTTCATCAACAACAGGAATTGGAAACTTATCCTTGATGGTGAGGTGATTAAGTGCTCGGAAGTCAATGCAGAGGCGCCATGACCCATCTTTTTTGCGGACGAGAATAACTGGAGAAGAAAAGGAACTAGTGCTTGGGCGAATAATACCTTGCTTCAATAAGTCCCGAACGAGCATTTCAATCTCCGTTTTTTGGTGGAATGGGTAGCGATAGGGCCGGATGTTGGGAGGAGCGCTTCCAGGAAGGAGCTGAATACGATGGTCTTCTGGTCTGGAAGGTGGTAATCCCACTGGTTCAGCAAAGACACCTGTATATCGATCCAGAATTTGTTGTAGATCCCAAGGAGTAGTGGAGACCGCTGATGGTTGCATCTGGATGGAATGGATCTGAGCGATGACACCATGTGAATTCTTCTTGAGGAGTTTTTCCATGCGATGTGAACTGATGATGCTGAGAGAACCTGGTTGTAATCCTGTCAATGTGTGTTTGTGTCCATTGAGGGAAAACTGCATCCAAAGTTCGGCAAAATCCCATAAGATAGGGCCGAGTGTGCGTAGCCATTGAGCGCCCAAAACCACATCACATCCGCCTAAGGGCAAGGCAAACATGTCAGAGCGTAAGGTATAATCTCCCATAGAGATACGCACATTTCGACACTTTCCTTTGCAAGGTAAGGTACCCCCATTGGCAACCATGACTTCAAAGTTGGAGCAAGGATGGATAAAACAATCAGCTTGTTTGGCAATCCGAGGGTCAATGAAATTATGAGTGCTACCAGAATCAATGAGGATTGTAAGAGGAAGCTTCTTGAAGTAACCCCTGATCCGCATTGTTTGGGGGGTGGTGACTCCAGCTAAAGCATGGAGAGATATCTCTGGCTGGTCATCCTGAGACGGAGGGTCAATAGGTGGTTCCTGAATGTCGACCGGAGCATCTAGTGTTTCTGGATCTTCGTCACCCATTTCAGAGGCAGGTGGAGACTCCACATCCAGGAGATAGAGTTTTTGCTGAACACATCTATGCCCCCGAGTGAATTTCTCATCACAATTATAGCAAAGACCCTTTTCTCTGCGTGCTTGCATCTCTGTTTTCGACAAACGCTTGATAGGAGTCGGTCGAGGAGCCTGCGGTATAGGAGGTCGCTGAGACCCCATATTTCTGAAGGGAACAAAAGTGGGCTTGGAGCGTTGTTGGGCTGCAATCTTGTCTTCTGCCAATTTAGCCAACCCGAGTGCTTCCATCATTGTGTTGGGGCAGAACATTTTGACCTCGGAGCGGATGGCATCCTTTAGACCACTGATAAAACAACTCCGGTAAAATTCATCAGACAATCCTTCGGTGTGGTTGGCTAGATTCTCAAATTCGGTTTGATACTCTCTCATAGTGCCAGTTTGGCGAAGTTTAGTGAGGGCTCCTGTGAAGTCATCAAAAGCACTAGGACCAAATCGTTGCAGAAGGAGCTGGCAAAAGTTTGGCCAGTTGGGCTCTGGATGAGCCTTGATGTACCAACGGTACCATTGAAGAGCTTCCTGTTCCAAATGAAAGGATGCCAACGGAACTTTGTTGACATCAAACGTATTATGTAGACTGAAATATTGTTCTGCACGATAGATCCATCCAGTTGGATCGGTACCATTGAAGTGAGGAAAATCAAGCTTCGGACCACGGAAATTGCTGGAAGAAGAGAACCCATTGTCTACTGAAGACTCGGACTGTCGTTTGTTGTTCATAGCTGAATGTTCAAGATGGAGACCAAGAAATTTTTCATCCAGATCCTGGAGTTTGGCTTGGATGGCTGCAAGGGATTCCTCCATGGTTTTTGCTCCTACACGGGTGACAACCATAACCAGGGATTTTTTTTATTTTTTATTTTATTGGGTAGGAAAACAAAAACAGGAACTACTTCAGTAAAGGAAAATTTGGATTTGGGAAAAAATCAGAAGGGTAATTGGGGTTTGACTCGTTTTTTGGACACTGTTGGATAGACAGGGAAGCAAAAATGAGGATTTGGACAGACTGGAGCGGCTACGGCTCTGCTTGCAGAATGGGATTTCCGGTTCGAAGGATTCTGGAACAACGCCGACGGCTGGATCTGGAATGGTTTGAAAAATGAATCTGAAACGGCGCAGCAGTGATCGACAATAGTTCAGCTGAAAGTAGATATGGACCCCAGGTATGTGCGGCTTCCTAATAGTTCAGGGTTTTCACTCGGCCACCAATGCTGTCTAACGGCTTGCGTATTGGGGCAGTACCCCTCACTCCACGGCTCAGGTAAAACTGATAACCGCTTTGCCACAAACGACAGCTCTTGGTTTACCTCACGGGTGGGAACTAGTCAATCAGGTAGGGGTCGTTGCCCTTTTCGCCGGCAGGTCCTCTCAATGGGCCAGCTACTTCGGGGTTCCTGTGGTACTCCTCACAATGAGTTTTAGGGCTTATGCCCAAGTACTTCCCACAGTTAAGCGGATAGGGATTATTCCCAAATCCGAACCTGCAACAGATGTGAAAAAAAATTTTGGCAGAAATTTCACCCAGCGAGCCCAAGAAAGTGCTCTGATACCAGATGTGAGGCACCTGCAACAATTAATTAACGAGAATGCGCGAAATAGCAGAAATGACAGAACTCAGAATCACTTTTGTATTGATCACGGGCCACTTCGAGGGGGCAACCTCCTTTGAGCAAGCTCAATACAAATAACTTCACGGTGCCTTCATAGGTCTCAACACACACTTATATACTAATTCTAGGCGCCAATACTATGGGTCGAAACCATGGGCCGTTACAAACTATGGATCAACAATACTACGGGCGACTTACAAAGCATATGCGCCAACAACAATAACACAAACTATTGATCACAAATACTACGGGACGACTTACAAAGCATATGCGTCCAACAACAACATACTAACAAAGTAAAGATATGGGTTCCTAACAGGATTGAAGAAAGACATCGGTTTAAATGTTAAGTACCTCAAATTTTTTGGTGACTCAGAAATAGTTGTAAGACAGGTGAGAGATACCATTCAGTGTCTTTCACCTCATTTGAAAGGTTATCAGGCTAAGGTATGGGATTTAATTACGTATTTTTATGCTTTCAATATAAAATCTGTTCCTAGACTGCAAAATGCTGCGGCTGATTTATTAGCAACTTCCGCATCCAGATTGGTGTCGACTAATAACAAATGTTCAATTGAATTGGTTTTCAGGCCTTCTGTCCCAGACAATATCACAAATTTCAGAGTTTTCGATGATGACGATCAGATTATCAGTTTTCTAACAAATGAAGACATGTTCCAAGAAGCTGTGATAGACGAAGAAGAGCATGATGCTGTTTTACAAAAGAAAGATGTGGCTAAAGGAAATTTCATCCCCAAAGGGGTGAGGTCACTTGAAATGTTGTTTGATCTGCAGAGCAGGTTCAAAAGGCTAGAAAATACTAAAACCAATAGCTCATCGATGCAACACGAATTGGTAAATCTGGGCACCGAAGCTGAACCAAAATTTGTTAACCTTAGTAAATGTTGTTCACCAGGAGAAAGAGATAAGTTCATCAAGATTTTTCGACAATATAAGGATGTTTTGGCCTGGAATTATGAAGATTTGAAAACATATGAAACCTACATTATTCAGCATATCATACCAATGAAAGCAGGCATCAAGCCATTTCAGCAGCAATTGAGGAGGATGCACCCTACTCTCGAACCTATGATTCAAAAGGAATTGAAGAAGTTACTTGATGCTGAAATAATTTTTAAGCTTCGCCATTCTGAGTGGGTTGCTAACCTAGTTCCCATAAGAAAGAAGTCTGGAGAGATAAAACCAAATTCTTCTCTGCAACATCGGTACATCCTGACAGCCACCGACTATTTCACCAGATGGACAGAGGTTGCCCCATTGCGCAAGATCAATGAAGATGCAGTCATCAATTTCTTGAAAGAGAACATCATAACCAGGTTTGGGGTTCCAATTTCCCTAGTATTTGATAATGACACTTATTTATCATCTTTTAAAATAAATGAATTTGTTTATGAAAGGGGAATTAAATTGCATTATTCGGCCAATTACTACCCCCAGGGAAATGCACTTGCTGAATATTCGAACAAAACCTCATCCGAATTCTCAAGAAAAATGTGATTGAAAATCCACGAAGCTGGCATATAGCTCTCCCAAATTCCTAATGGGTAGATAGGGTGACTCCAAAGAATGCATTAGGGGTTTCCCCTTACACCCTTGTCTATGGAAAGGAAGCCATCCTCCCTCCAAACATCTTACTTCCTTCCTTGCAATTGTCCCAAGCCTCTCGAGGGTCTGGTAGTCAGATTTTACAATCCAGGATTGACACCCTGCTTCAACTTGAAGAAGCCTGGCAGAAAGCCAAGAACCGATTCCACCAACACCAAGATATAGTCAAAAGATGGTTCGATAAAAGGAAGTCTGGTAAGAGAAGTTTTGAAGTAGGAGATTTAGTTCTGAAATGGGACCATCATCATGAAGGAAAGGGAATGCACACAAAATTCCAACACTTATGGGTGGGCCCTTACCAAATTTCTGCAAAGGTCGACCCATCCACTTACAAGCTAACAGACCTCCAGGGAGAGGAAGTAACACTTCCCCTCAAAGGCCTCGCCTTGAAACAATACTTTGCATAGTCTCGTTGAGGTTTTCTGTACATAAATAAAGGCTTTGTTCTTTTTTCTTTTTTCTTTTTACTTTAGTCCCTTGTTTTCTATTTGTTTAAGCTAAGTTGTCCTTTTTTCTGAATTTTTGAGTTTTCCCTTTCCTCTCTCCTTTGTATAGTTTTTTCCTGCTAGCCCTGCAATTGAGCATTTCGTGAAGATAGATCTCTCAAGAAATATCACAACTCATGAAGTTGGAAATGTACCCTCAAAAGAAAGTTTATCTATGCATTTTGGCTTTTGCTGATCGTTTTCCAGAATGACGAGATCATGTTCTGTTGGTCGCATTAACCCCTGTTTAATAGCTGAAATATATGATTACCTTATCACTATCCTCGGGCTCCATCCACCCTCACATTTATAAGCGTCTCAAGAAGATCGTTGTAGTTAGACCCACGGAAAAGAAGCACATCTCGAAGACATAGGGTATTAAAATGACTCCATGCTGCAAATATAAAGCCAAAAGAGCTTATAATCAAGAGTTTGTTGTCCAGAAAATATCACCTCCATTAAAGCATGGCTGAGAACAATAAAGACTTTTAATTTAAGCAGCCACACCAAAATTCCTAGCAGAGTTCTTCTCCGTCCTTGAGCACGAGAAACCAAGAAAATATCCTGCTCACACAAAAGGACATCAATGGATTGAAGAACTCAGGAAAATGGCTAAGTATTGAAGAAATTTTTCTGGAATACTCACATGACAAAAGTTTCTAATTAAAGAACATCCAAAAGGATGAAAGCAGCATGGGAATGAGGAATAAGAGAATATTGTCTATGAGATGTTGTTACAATCCTGTGGAGTCCGATGTCAGTGGTCGTCTGAAAGATGGATCTTTTAAAATGAACCCCATATTTTGGCCCTTGGAGAGTTTTAAGGATGTCTTTATCAAAGCTCCCCTTTCCCAATGACCAATAGATAAAGTGATCACTTCCTTTGTTGAAATTCAAATGCTCAAGCCGATTGTTGCACATAAGGTGAGTAGCTTTTAAAATTTCCTATGGACGAGAGAGAGTTTTTCAGAGATCTGTGTTCGCCAACGATTCACCAATTGTTGTTGCTGCAACATCCTTCCCCAAAATTTTGAAGATATTTGGGGCCCCTCCTTCTACACATTTTGTAACAAGTATTTTTCTTGTCTTTCAGACTTAATTTTTCTCTTTGGTTTGGAAAAATTTCAACACTTGCTTTCCAAAAGTTTTCTCTTTTATTTTCTCTAAGGCAAAGTTACTTTTTCTCTTTGGCACAATTTTTTAGCCTTAACTCAGCCGCTACGGCGCAAATGTTGAGCATAAGTCGGCCTCCTTCGGCGCAAGTTTCGATCATAAATCTCCCGCCTTCGGCGCAAATCGCAAGCCTAACTCTGCCTCTTCGGCGCAAGTTTTAACTCTATTTTTGCCACTTTCGGCGCTTGACTCAACTTTGATCTGCGCACTTTTGGGCGGGTTTCCAAGGTCTATTTTGGCCGCCTGCAGCACAATATTAAATCCTAAATTTGCCTCTCATGGCGCAAGTCCTAAGACTAATTCGGCCGACATTCGCGCAGGTCATAGATCTATTCAGGACGCCTTTTAGGCGTAATATTTATCCATAGCCCAGCCGGCCATGGCGCACAATTTAACTCTAAATCTGTCGACGCGAAAGCTCTTTTGCTCCTTTTTGTTTGGTCCAAGCACTTGTTTCCCATAGAAGTTTCTCAAAAAATTGTTTTTCAGACTAAGGCATTTTCCTTCTGTTACCTTTAAAAACAACGTGCTGTTTTAAAGCTTAACTATGCGCGCTTTCAAAAGCTCAAATTAAAAGCTTATATTTCTGCGCCAAAGGCGCAAGGGAAAAGGTTTAATTGCGTGCTTTTAAGCACAAACTTCAAGCTTAATTCTTGCATTAAAAGCACATTTTCTAAATCTTACTTTTCCGCCATATTGCCAAATCTCGGCTTTTCAGCTAAGTCCTTTGTCGACGTGCAAACTTTAGGTTTAAAACCTGTGGTATATCAACGCATGTTCTTTCACAGAGTCTAAAACCAACTTAGCCGCCATCGGCGCAGTTACTAATAATAGGGCGGGCGCTTTGGCATAGGATTTGTACTTAAAAATGCCAACACGAAACAATCCCTTAAATCTTTTCTTCATGACTCGTTGGCGCATTTTTTGTTAGCGCACGTATTGAGACTAAGTCCTCCGCCAACGCGCAAAACATATTCCTATAGCTCCCGCCGTCATAACTACGTGTCACCCTTGAACACAGCCACCGATGCAAATCTTGGTGCCGTCCATCAGCATAGGGACTTAACCTTTAACTCCCCACTTAGCGCAAAACATAAAGTTACGCTCGCCGCTTTGGCGCAGGACTTAATGTTATGATCACCGCTTTGGCGCGAAGTTTTATTTTGGTGCGTGTGCAACCATGGAGTTGGTAGGGTCATGAATGTGCCCATGTGTCATTTTAAATGCAATCATTTTGTTAAAACAACCTCCCATGTTCTGAAGTCATTGGCATATTCTGAAATTTTCATAATTGTTTCGATGCTAATGCTTGAAAGTCATCTAGTTAAAGCCAACTCTATCATGATTTCTTTTACAAATCTGCAGAAAGCTTTGCAATTTTACTAATTTCTACATACTCCTTATTTGTACTGCCTCGCTCACTGCAGGTTTGTCATGCATAGAAGGTCTACAAGGAAGGAGCAGCATAGGTCAAATCATATCTGCGCAAGCATGAGATTGCATCAAAGGCAAAAATATCTATTTGGAGCAAAATTATCTTGAGAGAGCCTAGTCAATGGGCCACCCATAGCCAAAGTGTTGATGGCCTAACAACCACAAGAGAGCCAGTTGGTGGGGATGAATTAGCGAGTCAGCAAAAGAATCCAAATAAATATATAAATCAGCAGAATTCTTATTTGTCTTAATGTGAGGAAAAGCTGAAATTCCTTATTGTATAAACGCTTTAAGAGACAGCTGGCTCTTATTTTTGTCTTGTATGGGAGGCTCTCCATGAATCTGTGGGTTTTGTAACTGTGCACTAAAGGACAAATTAGAAGTTTCTAGAGTTTAGGGCACACCTGTCAGCTCAAGCAGTAATTTGTAAATTTATAAATAGAAGAGTAGAAGAGGAATAGAGGACTTTTTGCAGGTGAAAGAAATTTTCTAGCTTGTACGTGAATTACTTTGCTACTTGCTCCAAGAACTGGATTTTGCCTAATGAAATTCTGGAGAGGATGCTTTTTCCTGGAAATGTGTGCTGAATGCTTGCTGGGCTACTCCTATGTCATTCACATACTACAGTGATATCTTTCTTTGTTGTTATTAATTATTTTTGTGTAATGGATGATCTTTCTATTTTCCTGTACAATGATGTCTCTCTTAAATGAGTAATGGAATGTATTCAGTGACTTAAATATATCTTTAGAAACTGTTATTTTCTACTGAGATTGCATCTTTATGATTTAATGGCTATCTGTATGATCTTTAGATGTTTCTTTCAGCATATTGCTCATATTTACAGTTTTCTCCTTGCAAGGATATATTAGATACTGTCTTAGGTCAATTTAGATTAGTTACTTGCATTTAGCTTAGGGCACTTGCATTTCATCTTAAAATAAAATACATAAACGGTGGATCGGGCCGCAACCAGTGTAAAGAACAAGAATCTTTAAATCTTACAGTACCCGAAACTGTTAACTGAACGGATTCCCCACACCAAACGGTGGACAATCTAATTGCGACTGTTTACCCGGGAGAATCCCTTTCTTATTGATGCTGCGGTTTTCGAGGCATCAACAGTTCCATACATGCAGCACATCATAAGTCTTGTGCAAAATACTCAACCACTGGAATACACATGCATTTTTGAATCGGCCTGCACAACCATCTGACCATATCCAATGCTGATCCATCTGTATACCTCTCTCCTTCAACTGATCATAGAAAATTTTGAAGCATTGCTTCACATAATGCAGGTCATGGCACCTGTCGTCACTAATGTAGAAGTTGGTCTCTCTCAATATTATCCTCATGTTGTTGCTTCTCTCTGGCGCGTGCCTATATGTGATATGGACCATTGTGTTAACTTGGTCTGAATGGTAGTATTGACTTTGAATCCCATTATGTGGCTGTAGGGTGTAGTTTTCAGCAAATTCCACAACGAATAATATTGTGCCATTGGGAAAGGTGTCCCTGCACTGTCTATACTATTCATCCCGCCATTGTGCTACATGGACATGTTGTGCATACTGCTCGGTCTTTTGGTTGAATTCCTTCACGAAATCACAAATTTGTACCCAGTGCCACAAAACCAAGGGCATTAATATAATGTGACATTTTCACTCTAAATATATATGTATAAATTCAACATGTACATTATGAAAGTATGCAAACTTAGATTACCTGTGACTTCACCAATGCAATTTTGTTTCTTGCCTTCGAACTATCTACTTGATATGTTATGTACTTGAAGTTCTACATTTCTACTGACATCCTCCCAAATTAGTGTGCCTCGGTTGCGTGGATGCAGCGGCTCAATAATGCAAATCCACTACAACTAGAACATGTCCCATATAAACATGATCTTTTATAATATTTTTGTCCTTCACGTCTTGGACGCATTATGCTATATATAAATTCTCTGTATGCATTTAGTGGTTGTAACGATGGGAAATCCTACACAATGTTAGTATGCAAATCACAAAATATATGTCTATATGTATCATAATAGTACTCAAATTATACATGGTATCTACAACAACATGTATTGCAATCAATGCAAATTCTAACATACCAGGGTTTGCATTTTTCAAAGGACTTTTGGCCCAAGTTCAATTGTGTGTGCTCATTCTTGAACCTCTCATAGAGTTTTGTTTGTGTCGTTTCAAGGAAGTGCTTGACATGGGGTTCACCCTCCCTAACACCTTTTCTCAAATTTATAACATCTCTTTGATTTGATGATGGTCTAGTGTTATCATGCCAAAAATTTTGCTCTAGTTCTTTAACAGCATCAATGAGCTTCATGTCTGAACGAAGTAACCTACCAACAAAATCCCAACCAACAAAATCCCAACAATCTTTTTGCACGGGGTCTCAAG
>BSBM01000484.1:12220000-12240000 GCA_027924585.1 Larix kaempferi
TTGATGATGATGACGATGGTGATGGTGATCAAGATGATGTTCATGATGATGAAGAAGATGATGATGATGGATATGTTGATGAGGAAAGGAGAGATGATGATGATGATGAAGAGGAGGACGACGAGGATGATGATGATGATGATGATGATGATGATGATGATGAAGAGGAGGACGACAATGATGATGATGATGATGATGATGATGATGATGATGATGGTGATGATGATGATAATGGATATGTTGATGAGGAAGGGGGAGATGACAATGATGATGAAGATGTTGATGATGATGATGAAGGTGATGATGATGATGATGATGAGATGATGATGATGATGATGGTGATGATGATGAATATGTTGATGATGATGACGATGGTGATGAAGATGATGATGATGATGATGATGATGATGATATGGAGATGTTTATGAGGAAGGGGAAGATGAAAATGATGATGAAGAGGAGGACGATGATGTTGATGAGGATGATGGTGATGATGATGAATATCATCATCATCATCGTGGTCATCATCTTCATAATCATCATCATCATCATCATCATCATCACCATCATCACCATCATCCTCATCACCATCATCATCATCATCATCACCATCACCATCACCATCACGATGGTGATGGAGATGTGATGATGATGATGATGGAGATATTGATGAGGAGGGGGGAGATGAAAATGATGATGAAGAGGAGAATGATGATGATGATGATGATGATGACGATGATGATGATGATGGTGAGGATGATGATGAAGAGGAGGACGATGATGATGAGGATGAGTATGATGGTGTTGAGGGTGATGATGAGGATGGTGATGATGAGGATGGTGATGATGATGACATGATGATGATGATGATGATGATGATGATGGTGATGATGATGATGATGATGATGATCATCATCATCATCATCATCATCATCATCTTCATCATCATCACCATCGTCATCATGATGATCATCCTCATCCTCATCATCTTCATCATCATTATCATCTTCATCATCATCACCATCGTTGTCATCATCATCATCATCATCCTAATCACCATCATCCTCATCATCATCATCATCGTCATCATCATCCTCATCACCATCATCCTCATCATCATCATCTTCATCATTCTCCTCTTCATCATCACCATCATCATCATCATCCTCACCACCATCATCATCATCCTCCTCCTCCTCATCATCGTTCTCCTCTTCTTCATCATTGTCATCTCCCCCTTTCTCATCAACATCTCCATCATCATCTTCATCATCATCATCATCATCATCTGCATCACCATCATCATCATCATCAACATCTTCATCATCATTACCATCATCATCATCATCCTCATCACCATCATCCTCATCACCCTCATCTTCATCATCATCCTCATCCTCATCCTCATCCTCATCCTCATCCTCCTCCTCCTCCTCCTCCTCATCATCCTCCTCTTCATCATCATTTTCATCTCCCCCTTCCTCATCAACATCTCCATCATCATCATCTTGTTCATCATCATCTTCTCCATCATCATCATCATCATATTCATGATGATGATGATGATGATGATGATGATGAAAATGATGATGATGAAGATGATGACAATGCTAACGATGAGGATGATGATGATGATGATGATGAAGATGAGGATGAGGATGATGATGATGAAGATGAGACGATGATGAAGAAAATTCAGATGATGGTGATGACAACGAAAATGATGACGGTGAAGATAATGAAGATGATGACAACGATACGGGTTAGTGGTTAATTTTTATTTGACTAGACACTTTGGAGGTTAGAATTACATGGTAAGGATTATAGGGGTTAAGGGATATATATCATTATGTGTTAGTATTTAGGAGTCTTAGGGGATATATACTAGTTTAGGATTATCATGGGCCAAGAGTTATGGTGATTAGTTGTACTAGGGACTACGGATTGACATGCCTAGGGAAAAATGGTCGAGGGTTTGGGGATTGAGATATAGGGGTCATGGATTTATGGTTACAAGGATGAATATTTATATGTACATGAGGATAATGCGAGTTAGTGATTTTGTGTAATAATATAACTCCTAACCCTTGTGGTGAAGGAGAGAAGAGAGGGGTGACGGAGGGAGGAGGGATTGGATAGAGTGGAAGAGAGTGGGGGGGATTGGGTGGATAGGAAGAGAGGGGGGTGGGGTTATAGAGAGGAGGGGGTTCCCAACCTTAGAGGAAATCTCATCTTATTCAACAAAAATAGTGATTCAAAACAGTTTGGAATTTTTATGTCTAGGAATGGAAATTAGATTTTGTAAAGATAGAAGTAACGCGTGCGCGGATCCACCAAAATCCAATGAGATGGACTAATAAGACCATTTTCGGGGTTGGCGGCATGTAGTGGAGGGTCCCCTAGATGAAACCTGGCGTCTCGGATCCACTGGAATCGACGAATTCATGATCCGAGCCAAGGTTTGGGTGCTGTGAGCATCTTGGTCCGGCACCCCAAGGACATTTAGGGACACTTTGAGGATTTGCTCCGGGGGCACGGAACCCAAACCATCACATTTTTCAGAAAAAACGTAGTGAACTATGAGTTTGCCATATGGTCACCATTACTAGGCTGAAACTCAAGACCGCTGGCAACACTCCTCGAACGGTGGGCATGGGTCATATTGAATTGAGAAACTAATTGAGGGAAAATGTAGTGCGAATCTGAGACGATTGAATAGTGAAATGCATGCAAAATGAATGAAGAGTGGGTGGCGAGAGAAATGGTTGTGGGACGTCGTATGGAGGAAATGGCGATGGGAATTGATTGATGAGATCAAATTAAATTCGCATGGTGGTAATAAAATACACTTGTGTCTTCCATTGTCAGCTACACTTCAAGCTTGAAGGTGGTAGCATTGGGACTAGACATAGGTCGCAAGTTCAAACTGAACTGCGGAGATTCGAACCTGCAACCTATGTCTAGTCCCAAGGCTACCACCTTCAAGCTTGAAGTGTAGCTAACAATGGAAGACACAAGTGTAGTTTATTACCACCCTATTATTTTTTCGCTGCAAATTATATGTTTTCTTTAATTTCATTTGTCAACTTTACGTATCCCTTTATATGTTTTCTTTAATTTACTTTATCAAATTTATGTATCCCCTTGACAAAGGAAATCAAACAATGCATGCACGCATTTGCGCGCACACGTCTCTATATTCAAATTGTTTTTGGCGCCCTTGCAGGCTTGGAATTTGCTTCGGATTGCCAAACCTTGAGGCTCGGTCTGATTTATGGAAGAACACATCAAATGTTGTAACTTCATGTTTTTCACACCTAGTTCCGCATATGCTCCACTAGTGCACTACAGATGAAATTGCACACACTTGTCGAGCTCTGTGTGCAGATTCTAACAATATATTTTTTGAATAGATCTGTTGTTGTTTTCTATTTTTAATTCATTTTTCACTGCACTCATGTCAAATTTGTAAAAAACATAGGTTGTTCGTTTGGCCTATAACTTTTGATTGGCTTACCTATTTCGAGAACGGAAAAGAACCCGCACAAGAGTACAAGAATACCTACAAGCTAAAAAAAATGGTTTCTTGATTATTTTCAAACCATGATATGGTGTACCAACACTTGAACATATCGTTTTAAGGCTTCACTGACTTTCGTAATTTAAAAAATATATAAAATTAACTTTTAAATTTTGGAAAAATATCCCCGCACAAGATTCGTCTGTTGCCTATGCCTCTACATGTTATTTTCCTCATAAATTGACAATTTACATAACAAACAGGTGGCTCAACTAAAACATGTGCATTATGTTTTAGAGAAAAAATAACATACCATTCTTAAAATAATGACATTTTGGGGTGGTTATACCATGTTTCCATAAGTAAAAGTTATATATTCTAGAAGGTCATCCGTCATTATACGTTTCATCTTATTACACCTAATTCAAAAATATTTTGTATGTACCTCTAATAATTCATTTTAATGATAATATTTTTGTTTTTCCAGCATGTTATTGCAACTAACGTGTCATAATTGGGTATCATTACCTTGCACCAACCCTAATGTATATCCTTCAATGATATTTGTTGATTAACTTGAAATCCAATGCATAAATATTTTTTGTTAATGTTTGAATTGCATGTTTACTGCATCAGGAACCAGAGTTTTCTATTGCAAACCTTGCATCAATGGTTGATGCAACAGTCAATGCTACATCTGCAATGGAAACAAGTCACACAGAGGTATGTAACTATTTCAACATTTGGTGATTGTAGACACCACTAGCAAGAGCAGTTCCTGGCCCCCCTGGTTCGACCATGGTTGCGACCATACTGGATGTTCAACCAACAGCTCCATGTGATACCATGGTAATGTATATCCTTTGATAATATTTGTTGGTTAACTTGAAATCCAGTTCATAAATTGTTTTTGTTAATGTTCGATTTGCATGTTTACTACCTCAGGATCCGGAGTTGTCTATTTCAAACCCCCTAGGGGTCGTTGATGCAATAGTCAATGTTGCATCTGCAATAACAACAAGCCACACAGAGGTACAACTATTTCAACATGATCTAGACATAGTTTATTATTTTTTATATTGTTTATTCATGCATGCCTGACTATTTCAACATTTGGTGATTGTAGCCACCAACAACAGGAGCAGCTCATGTCCCCCCTGGTTCGACCATGGTTGCAACCATCCTGGATATTCAACCAACAGCTCCATCTACTACAAAAGGAACGCAATCCCTTTTGTCACAGTCTATCATTGAGGTGAGATGTCGATTAGTGACCAAGTGTTTCAAGCAATTTCCATGCACATGTTGATAATTGTTGAGTTAATTTAGATATGGTCTTTTATTTGCAGAGATAGATTCCGGAGAGGAGGAGATTGGTGATCGGACCATCAGAGCTGCCAATTCGTCCAGCAGAGTGGGTGAGTGTTTGTTATAAATCAGTGAGCCACAATTTTTTTTTTTTATTTCTATCTTGAGCTAATGTATTAGTACATAGTTAGTTGAATTTAACAATTGATATTTAATTTGCAGGATCCAAAGACGCACACTGATCTTAGAGATTTTTCTAGAGGATCAACGTTGGGAAAGAACAAGAGGAAGGTTTAGTTTTGATGTGTCTTATGGGATATATGTACATTTGGATACATGTACATGTGGCTTGGATAGTTTTGGATAGTTTTAGATACATGTACATGTGGCTTGGATAGTTTTGGATATATGTACTTTTGGATAGTTTTGGATACATGTACTTTTGGATATATATGTTCCTTTTGGATACATGTACTTTTGGAGACATGTACATTGACATTTCACTTATAAATGAATGATACATTTCACTTTGTATTTGTTCTTCGGTTTCCACATGTTCTTGTGTCAATCTATTGTGTTGATTTGTGTGGATTATCTATTACTTATGAATGCACTATGTCAAAAGAACAAACTATTATATTTAAAGGTTTCAATGAACTCACTACATGCACACTAATTGGACATCTAATTAAAAATTGTGATTTTGGATGATCATTACAAGTTAAGTCAAATTTCTTGCTCGTGTAATTTAATAAAACTAAGTGCAATAAAATGTATTTCAAGGTTTCAATGAACTCACTCATACACACTAATTGGATATATCTAATTAAAATTTATGAGTTTGGATGATTAAATTACAAGTTAAGTCAATGCTCAAGTGTAATTTAATAAAACTAAGTGCAATACAGGCTACACATTTCATCAATGCCCAATATTTGATTGTACAATTAGATTCAACACTGCATATGAGTAACTACATACAAGTGCTCAAAGCAACAATGGTGAAAGGAACAAACTTTACCTCGGGATTTGAGAAATAAAGTGCAACCGATAAATACAGTGCAACCTTACTTATTCAACATCAACAATAAATGCTCATGTTCTTCATTTGTAAGACACTTCATGTCTTCTATTTGTCCTCTTGGAGTTGCACATGAAGGAGAAGGAAACTCTTATTTTAGGGTTTCCTCATGAGCTTGTGTATTGGGGTTTTCTCATGAGCAGGTGCCTTCTATTGTTGGTTGGGAAGGATATGCTTGGATATCCTTATGGCTTGAAGGTCATCTTCATGGAGATAAGTACTCTTGTTGTCATGTGTCATTAATGTTTTTTCATGTGGTAAAACCCTTGAGGGTTAGGGTTTGTTAATGGTTTCATTGTACTTGTTTTCTAAACATAATTATTCTAAGAAAGGTTGCTAGGTTTTCTTCCACATGAGGTTTCCTCGGGATAAAATTTTGTGTCTCTTATGCATTGTTATTCTTACCTAGATCCTACATGTTAAATTCTTTATGTAAATGTTTTATGGTTAAATTTATGCATTGAACTAATGGTAATAATTGGTATAAAGCATTTATCTAGATCAAGTATCAAAAATTTAACATGGTATAAGAGGTGAGTTGTCAAGAAGGAAATTATACAAGCCTTAAGAAACAGAAACCATAGGAGGACCAAAAGTCACCAAGTGTCCCGGACCGAAAGTCACCCAGTGTCCCTGAACGACATTTTCGTGCGACTTGCAACTTGACATAAATTGGCAACCGGAGGTCGGATAAACGAACCGTTGACTCCATTGGTCTCCTGGCATGTGATTACCTCTAGGGGGGCTCTCCCTCATGTTCTCATGGCCCAGTAACCTCATTGTGCATTCATTTCGTAAACTAGGGTTTTGCTCAGTTTCATTCAATGCAACTCTTACATTGGTTGTTTCAACAACTGCACATGGGTCTACTTCAAGTGACTTAATCATTCGTTGTATATCAAACTCTACATATGCTACATTTGAACATGTTGTAGCATTAAGAAAACACTATGTGTCTAGAGATCATGGGCTATATTATTCTTGTACTAAAGTATAAGCCAACAACCATATGCCTAAGACACACTTACAAATTACAAACCAACTAGGGTTTCATGAACTACACACCGCATAATAAAACTAGGGTTCACAAATTGAGACATGGAACTACAAACTAGGGTTTTATGAACTCTTTAGGTTTAGATCATTATATTGGTTAGTATCATTTAAGTAGAAACCAAAAGGCCATATACCTAGGCTATGCACATACATGAAACAAAATGAATAGGGTTGAACATGCATCACAAGTGGAAGTTCACATGCATGCATGACTTAGAAATAGAAACACATGTACATGAATTACAAGAAAAAACAACTAAGGTTTCATGAATTATAAGAAATCCATGAGTATAGAGATCATAGGCTATGTTATTTTCATTAAAGTAGAATCCAATAGCCCATATACCTAGGCTACACTTACAAATTGAAAACCAACTAGGGTTTCATGAACTACAAATTGAATACTATAACTAGGGTTCACAAGTTTAGAGATGGAACTACAAATTAGGGTTTTATGAACAAATTACGTTTATATCATAAGATTGGTTATTCTCATTCATGTAAAAACCAATAGACCATATACATATGCTATGTACTTAAATTCAACAAACTGACTAGGGTTGAACATGGATCATAGGTGGAAGTTCACATACTTGCATGACTTAGAAGTAGAAACACATGTACATGAATTACAAGAAAAACTAACTAGGGATTAATGAATTACAAAAGTACATGATTCTAGAGATTAGGGGTTATGGTTCTAGAGATATGAAAGATACACTTTCAAAAATTACACCTTAAGGGAATGTAATACCTCATATTTACTTTTCCAAATTTAGTTGTAGTATCTTTAATTTTGATATCATTATTTTGGAATTTGAATTATAATATTTGAAATCTGATATATGTCTATTTTGTACTTATAACATGGAAGGATTTGAAAGATACTAGTCCTTAGATGTGTAGTTTTCATGGATAGGAAGGGTAGAGTAGGAGGGGGAGGTATGGTAGGTATTCTAAGGATGCAGAGGAAAGTGGATGAGGGGAACAAATAGGTATACTAGGGTTGCTATGTGTGTGATTTCAGATGTGCCAAGAGTTTGTCCTATTTGTGAAGTAATTATGGTTAGCAATGAATAATATTATGGTGGTTTAGGGCTAGGTTTAGGTAGTGTATGGTTAGGGTAGTTTAAGGTATATATTAGAATTGTAAAGAGGACAGATAAGATGATTTTCAGAGAAGTTTAGGAGGCGAATCGACAATACTCAAACCAGCAAGGAAACAAAACCCTAGGGGTCTTGCTAGGCTTGGAAAGGCTCACAAAATTAAAGGTTAGAATTGGAGGAGGAAATGGAAAAAAAACTAGGGTTTCATGAACTACAAACCATAAACATAGAAACTAGGGTTTATAAATTTACACAAACTAGGGTTTATGAAATCATTAGGTTTATATCATTATATTTGTTAGTCTCACTCAACTAGAAGCTAGTAGACCATATACCTAGAAGATATGTACCTGCACTACAACAAAGCTAGGGTTTCATGAACTACAAACCACAAACCTAAAAACTATGGTTGACACATTTTAGACATAGAACTAAAAACCAAGGGTTTCATGAACCAGTGCTTTATGGGCAAGGATAGTTCAAAGTCAAAGACAAGGCCTAAATGTTCTATGACATACGAGTGATATCTCCTTGTGTTGATACCTACATTCAAGTCAAGACAAGTTATTACAACAAACAAATTATTGTTCTTGATTTGAATGGGTTGTAGACAATTTAAATCTCTACCAAGTATCAATATACCACTATCATAAAGGAAAGATTCCATCCAAACAAATATGAATTCCAAGAAGTATAAGTATCAAAACAAGATTTTAATTCAAGCTTTCAAGAACATAAAGATTTGCAATGTATTTGTCTTTACCATGCCCTGTCACGTCCCCTCCCATCAATCTGATGCAAAGGAGGGAACATGACCCAACATATCGGGCTTATTGACAATCTCAGCCCCATTCAAAATGCTAAGAAATGCATGGATAAATAAAACTTGTGCATACATATTCATACTCAGCAAGCACATCGGTTGTAAACACTATATATGCACACAGTTTCATCATCCATTCAACATATAAACAACAGTCATTAATTAAGACATTGTAGAACATAGAATTAACACAACTCAATTAATAAACACAACGGAATAACCATGATAACATACACGCAGAAGGAGATGCATCAACCTATTTCTTCCGGGAAGAATAATGAAACAATCACATAATAATCAATCCCATTCTCATACTATGCATAGGCATCATGCCAACTAACTTAAGATAATCATTTCGTCCAAGTAACATGAGTAATTAAACATACAGGACAAAACACAAAATGATCATACTTTAACCACATAGAACACTTATCTTTATGATGAAGCTATCCAAACAACTGGCTATGGGAGAGCAACGTTCCACCCAACCATAGGTATCTGTCCAGCCTATATTCTTTCATCCAAGAGACCACCCCTGAGCTGGGTTGTGTATCAACTAAGGAGGAACTAGATGGGCTCACCCACAGCCATGGTGTCACTCAAACAATCATGCTAAGACAACACAAAGTTGGGTTTATCAAGCATGCAATAAGAAAAGGAGGATGATAAGCCAGTGAGGTCAACCACAGAGCTACAGACATATCAAGCTAAATTCAAGCAATCCAATCCTATGTTCAAACATTCACACTTGGATTTCTCACAAATCTATCATCAAATAACTCAATCCCGTCACTCGGTTTCTGGGCTATAAAAGCTGGGTATACCAATGGATTTCGAGGTGTCTAATACTCTCAATTTTGCCCCAAGTTTCATATATATGGATCTTCCATTGGATTTCACTGTCCAATACCAATTCTGGGCATTTATGGCTCTTCAAAATGTGGGTTCTTGCAAAGTTGCGATTTCTGGTTTTTCCCACTGCTGGGCATGTGTAATGGATGAAAACTGAAGCTACCATCTTCCACCATGGAATGGGAATGTGGAAGGACCAATTCCCATGAGATAGAGTGACTTTTGGTACAAGAAAAATAGAGCCCATACCTGCCATACGAATTTATGGGCTACCCATGCTCCATTGAAGCCATGGACTGATTTCTCAACAACTTTCTTACAACTGAATTAAATGTCAGCAAAGAAAGTCAGATGGGTTCTCACAATGACATTTGGTAGCATAAGATTCAATCCCACAACCCCCTCACCACTCCCTAGTGGATAAACATGGCCCCTTCTCACTATTTGCTTCCATAGCCATTTTTTGGTATTTTATTGCATGATGTTTATTTACATCATTTTACAATGTTCCATGGCTAAATAACACATGGGTAACATAATATCTAATACTTTCCTTTTTAAATAAAAATCCGAGCATCTACTAGCGGGGCCTTGGCCTTGAGCTCCACGCTAGGAAAACATACATCGCTTGTATGCAATATTTACATTAAAAGCCAATATATCATAAGGGTCAAAATGGGGTATTACAATCCCCTCCCCCTTAGAATAACACCATCCTCGGTGTTCCAATACTTAGGAATACATATACAATTTACACGTCCAAAAATTTTCAAAACATTTTGCAGGTCTGCCCTGCATTCTATCCTTTACTTTGAACTTTCAGGACCAAGAACTTTGGCCTCCATGAGTTGCTCCTGCTAGTTCTGATATTCCATCTCATCCACAAGTTTGAAAACTATGGCTACTACCCTCTTGATGTTCCCTTGTGGGGCAGTTGTGGAGGCAATGATGTCCTCCACATTTCCAACATTTCACTGGCTGCTTCATCTTTACCTGCTCAATATCCTTTGAGTCTTCATGCCTGGAACATTTCTTAATGGACCGATTGGACGAATGCCTCATCATTGATCCACTTTCCTTTCCCTTATTGATTTCTCCCATAATGCTTTTTACCTCCCTTTGTAGACAAATAGAGTCCTGCAAAACCTTGTGGTTCATCTCATTCTGCTGCTTTTGTAGATTGAACATTTCTCCAAGGTTTTCTTGGGTCTTGGAAATTGTTTGAAGAAGACTTTCAGCCTATGGTCTACTTCCATGGTCTTTGTGCGCAGCTGGTTCTCACTTTGCTTACAAGCAACACTTGCTTTGCAACAGCTGCCACAAATCAGTTTCACTTTCCCACCTGTGAAATTCATCATTATAATTTCTGTTAGGCCAAGCATAATATAAACATTGAAATCAATCAATTAATTGCCAATTGACATGTGTAGTCCATGCTTTATCCATGAGACTTTCATACTTTTCATGCTTTCCCAATAGGCACATGAGCTCATTAATGTCTATTCTTTCACAGGGAATTAACTACTTCAACATTCACAATTTATTTCAAACAAATAAACACACTCTACTTTTAGCCATACATGCATTCAACAGTTTTTTGTTTTTATAAATGCATCAATAAAAATGAAAGAGAGAGCAGTAAAAGTTTTCTCCTCTTCGTCTTGTTCCATTCTGGAACCCACACCACCACTGTGGTTTTCATGCTCCTAGTCTTTTCCACTTCAACGTGAATGCTTGACCTGCCCTTCTTGGCTATGACACTTAGTGTCTATGGTCTACCTCAGATCACTCAACCATGGAACCTTTTCACATGGAAATCCACAACACCCTTGGCTACTAGGACCCCCACAAGTCCACTAGCACCATCATTTATTTCTGCTCAAGCTGAACTTTTTAGGACAGTCACATGTCCACATGCATCCTCAATATGCTTCCATAGTCCTTTCTTCTAGCAATACCTACACTCAAACATCGAATCAATTCACATGTTTAGTTTATTTTCATAGGTTTTATCCGTAAACAAGAGTTTGGGAAATCATAACCAAATCATGTACACATGTATATTCATATTAAATAAACAAGAAGTTGCAAGATAACCAAATACTTATCTGCATTGGATGTCTTCACTGTATTCCATAGGATCCTTCTTTGCTTTACAATCCTTGGATTTCCTATGGACTTGGATGTTTGGCCAGCGCCCAGGCTTCTCCAAAACATCAAATAATCTTAGATGTTCAGCCAACACGCAGGATGCTCCAAAACATCGAATAATCTTGGATGTTCGGCCAGCACGTAGGCTACTCCAAAACATCAAATAATTTTGGATGTTCGGCTAGCATGTAGGCTGCTCTAAAACATCAAAAAATCTCAGATGTTCGGCCAACACACAGTCTGCTCCAAAACATCAAATAATCTTGGATGTTCGGCCAGCACGCAGGCTGCTCCAAAACATCAAATAATCTTGGATGTTCGGTCACCACGCAGTCTGCTCCAAAACATCATATAATCTTGGATGTTCGGCTAGTGCACAGGTTGCTCCACAACATCAAATAGTTAATGCTCAACCAGTCACTCTCTAGATTTACCAAGCAATTTATAGTTCTTTTAGGGTCCTTGCTTCCTGTAATATGCGTTTCCAACCAAGAAACAACAGTGTATCAACTTAGCTATTAGAAGACTTATACCTGAAATATTTATTATTCCAAACAAGAAATAAATGGAAATGAATACTTATTTGTATTATGCGTTTCCTCTCTGGTCCACAGGGTCCTACTTTTCTTTACAAGCCTTGGGATCCTCCTGCAGACTGTAATGTTTGGCCAGCACGCAGGCTACTCCAAAACATCAAATAATTAATGCCCAACCAGTACACCTTCACGCCGACTGGATTTACCAAGCATTTGGTGGTGCCCAACCAGTCCCATACCTGGTTGGCCCTCTCCATTGTTGAGCCAGCACATCCGTCTGGGTCATTGTCCAATGGAAGGAAACTACGCCACCGACCATTATAGGTCAAGGCTCTACTACTTTGCCTAAGTCTTGCATCATCCTTTCACATGTGTCACAACCCTTCAAGCGCATAACAATTCTTCACCCACACAAAAATGGCACTCCTACTCTTGTGCAAACCAGCGGTTCCCTTTAGGAACTCTTTAGGTGACTTTATTAACTGTAGGCTATCATGGCCCCATGATACCCACTCACACTACACAAAGGTTACCACTGCTCATATAGTCCTCTTGAGTACCCCTTTCTTCACTTTTCCTTTTAATGTGTAGCACCAATTTGCATATGTATAAGCTGACAACACAAGATGGATAAGCAAGCTCATCAGTATTTCTGCTCTAAAACTGTAAACATATTTCATAAAATTCACTATCCAACATTGAAACACCAGGAATGCGTCCATACCCTTAGGGTGTAGTCAATATTGGCATCCCTAACATAAATCAGCACCAAAAATGTGTGCACTCCTCACTGATGTGAACTATGTAGGTCTTAATCATACTTCAAGCAGTCCGAATAATATAAACAAATGGAATATGCTCTGTGTAGTAATTCTAACAATTAGAGATGCCCATATACATATATATATATACATACATATATACACACACACACACACACACACACACACACACACACACACACATATATATATCAGTATGGGTTTACAGAACACTTATCCATTTTGCAGATGTAATTTCTCTTCACTAATGAGAAATGGGGGCTCCTTCTCTGAGTTGATAGTCCCTCGGTTTTCCGTCCCAACTCCTTTTATATTCCATAAAACTCATATGTCCTCCTGACAAAGTATTCACCATCTCACTCATGTTGTTCACCAATCATGCAGTGCGGATGAGACATTAATAATGTCTAATGGCGTTTCACCCGAAACCCATTTCCAAATCATGGAATCCCTTTCCATGAAGTTTGGCTTCTGTAGGCCCTCTCTCTTGGTCTTACGGCAATGTGTCTTCCTGGCACACTTATTAAATAGCCAAATAGTTAACAACATTTAGCATTAAAATTCAAACCTGATTGTTTCATAACCAATCAATGGCACTAATAATTAAATTCAGTATGAATTTACAGTTCTGTCCCCTACATCAATTGATTTTTTTCAACCATAAGGTCACCCTCATATTTTTTGGCTCCTGTAAGTGACACCACTCTGCCCATCATGGTCTTACGCCCGCTGCCATACATGAGCATCCACTTATAGCATGTCCTCCTGACACATTTTATATAAGCCAAATAGTCATTAGTCATTTATTAGCAAAATTCCAATTCTGAGATTTACAAATCTGAATTGACAATCTGTTCTGCACATAAACTACTTCACAGCCATGAGATCCTTCTCATGAGGTTTGGCTCTTTCACATGGTAGATTCCAGCCTTCATCATGGTCTTACCCTCATTTCGATGCCTTGAACAATCTAGCTGTAATCAGAAACTTCAACCAACCAAACACTTGTAAGTCTCCATGCATATAATATTTCATTGCTGCAATAGTCACTGAAGCATTTTCAGAATTATAACATTCCATAATTCAAACACTTTGAGTTATTAACATATCAATGTCACCAAAACTCATTTACTTCACGTACATCATTATCATACTAAAATTGCAAGGTACAGTCACATCATTCATGCAATTTAAATGAAACTTTTAGATACTCATCATTTCTCAGTCCTATGATTTATACAATTCTGCCCTTCCACAGAGTATTCTGATAGCCCACCGATCATGACTGCCATCTTCATGCACTTATTGTTCTACATTCATAGCATCTCATGAAATGATCTGATAATTTTCGACAATTCATCATTTCATCTATTATCTAATTGCAATGAATCATACACATCACAATCGTGCATTCGCACAATGCATCACAACATGTGCATCCACACACATGCATGCACATCTACAATGTTTACACAAAATTTTCAAGTGCATTCATTCAAGGCATAACCACAAGATTTATAAAATTTCTTAATGCATATTCACTCAATGCTACCTTGCATTGGTTCATGAATATTATGCATTCAAACATATTATGGCCAAAACATGACCACCTCATATAGCATGCATTACCATAATTAGGACCACCAGTCCTCACTTTCTTTGGTTATTAATTTCGTAGCCAACATACACATGGCATGATATATTTTATATGAAGGCAATTTAAATTTCTAAATAGTCACATGGTATGAGGCCTCTTTCATTCGCCACTCCAGGCTCCACCACACTATGGTAGTATGGCATTCACATGAATTCATTTCAACTCTAAATGCATACCATTTTATGATTATTAAATATGTTTCAAGGGATTCTTACCCAATCCTCTTTCAACACTTATGCAATCATCATAAGTAAACCATTACCTGCATGGCTTCCATTTACACCTTTGATGTTACCTGATTCGTTGGCCTCTTTAAGAGGATTACAGAATTCTTCCACCAACCTCTTGATCATGGATTTTCTGCCCTAACCTTTTCTTCATAAGGTTGTTGGCATCATGCAACAACATCATCAACATCCTTAGCCATGCTTTTGTTTTCTTTGGTCCCACAACCAATACCAACACCAATAGTGATTATCAACCACAATATTTACCATTAGTGGTTCAATGCATATGTAGAACCTCACTACTTTTACTAATATGTAATATCATATGTGTGCACAAAAATCTGCTCATGCACTATGCAATGTTTATTAATATGCCAACCAATGCATATTCATGCCACTCATCTAATCTCTTGCATATTCAGAATTCCCATGCCATAATTTTATGTACACAAAGCTTGTAAAATATGAATATAGTTAGCAAGACAGGGGTTAAGGAATTCCCCCTTTCCAATCCCTCATCTTTGCATGAACTTCCTCTTCCACATCATAGCTGGTTTGATTTCATTTCTTTTTCCCATTCATGCAATTCTAGAAATTGCCCATATTGTCAACAATTTGTCAAAACAACCACTGGCACTTTTCTCCTCTGCAAATCTATGGTGTATGAAATCCTCATTCGAATTCTAGTGATGAAACATTATTCTCTACTGGATAAGCTTTCCAATGCCTATCCACATGCTCCATTCCGACCTCGGGTGTGGAAGTTACATTACTTCAAAAATGACAATTTTTACCAAAAATTCTGCACTTCTACACAGTTGCAAAATATCCTGAACTTCCAACTTCAGCCACCTGTAGAAGTAAATCTAGGAATATTCAGGAGAACTTTTCTATCGGGAAAAGTTAGTCCATATAACAAGGAGTACTTAGCAACTTGCAGATCTCTGTTCCGATGCACCATTCATCTTTCATGAATTTCTAGGTTTGACTACTTTTCCTTTTTAACTCCCTTTGCAAGCTGTGCAACTCCTGCGCAACCTGTGCGTGAACTGTGCGCCACCTGCGCAACCTATGCGCCACCTACGTGCAACCTGTGCATAACCTGTGCGCCACCTGCGCAACCTATGCACAACCTATGCGCAACCTGTGCACAACCTATGCGCAACTTGTGCACAACCTGTGCGCCACCTATGCACATGTGCACCACCTGCGCAACCTGTGCATAACCCGTGCGCAACCTGTGCACCACCTGCGCAACCTATGCACAACCTTTGTGTAACCTGTGCGCCACCTGCGCAACCTGTACGCAACCAGTGCACAACATGTGCGCCACCTAGGCAACCTGTGCACAACCTGTGTGCAACCTGTGCACAACCTGTGCGCAACCTAGGCACAACCTGTGCGCCACTTGCGCAACCTGTGCACCACCTACGCAACCTATGTGCAACCTATGCACAACCTGTGTGCCACCTATGCAACATGTGCACAACCTGTGCGCAACATGTACGCCACCTGTACATAACTTGTGTGCCACCTGCGCAACCTGTGCACAACCTATGCGCAATTCGAAACTGCAGATTTGGGGAAACACCTCCTCTGCTCCTACAAACTCGCGGGGCTCATATCTCCCTCATCCCTTAACCAAATAAGGCAACTCTAGTACCGTTGGAAAGATATTGGCGATATCTATGCAATGGTGTGATTCTTTTCCACACCTGAGAACTCTGATTCTTCCATTTTTCCCAATCAAAATTCTGCCCAAACTTCATCAATACTGTGTTAAAAACACTCCGATACCTGCCTGCAAACTCAGAGTTTGGCCCAAGCAGCCCCAGTGCTGCAACATGGGCTCCGATACCACTCTGTCACGTCCCCTCCCGTCAATCCGATGCAAAGGAGGGAACATGACCCAACATACCAGGCTTATTGACAATCTCAGCCCCATTCAAAATGCTAAGAAATGCATGGATAAATAAAACTTGTGCATACATATTCATACTCAGCAAGCACAACAGATTTAAACACTATATATGCACATAGTTTCATCATGCATTCAGCATATAAACAAAAGTCATTAATTAAGACATTGCAGAACATAGAATTAACACAACTCAATTAATAAACACAGCTGAATAACCATAATAACATACACGCAGAAGGAGATGCATCAACCTATTTCTTCCAAGCAGAATAATGAAACAATCACATAATAATCAATCCCATTCTCATGCTATGCACAGGCATCATTCCAACTAACTTAAGATAATCATTTCGTCCAAGTAACATGAGTCACAGGACAAAACACAAAATGATCATACTTTAACCACATAGAACACTTATCTTTATGATGAAGTTGTCCAAACAACTGGCTATGGGAGAGAAACGTTCCACCCAACCATTGGTCTCTGTCCAGACTGTATTCTTTCAGCCGAGAGACCACCCCGAGCTAGGTTGTGTATCCACTAAGGAGGAAGTAGATGGGCTCACTCACAACCATGGTGTCACTCAAGCAATCATGCTAAGCCAACACACAGTTGGGTTTATCAAACATGCAATAAGCAAAGGAGGAGGATGCTAATCTAGTGAGATCAACCACATAGCTACAGACATCTCAAGCTAAATTCAAGCAATCCAATCCTCTGTTCAAACATTCACACTTGGATTTCTCACAAATCTGTCATCAAATAACTCAATCCCGTCACTGGGTTTCTGGCTATAAAAACTGGGTTTTCCAATGGATTTCGGGGTATCTAATACTCTCAATTTCTCCCCAAGTTTCATATATATGGATCCCCCATTGGATTTCACTGTTAAACACCAATTCTGGGCATTTATGGCTCTTCAAAACGTGGGTTCTTGCAAAGTTACGATTTCTGGTTTTTCTCACTGCTGGGCATGTATAATGGATGAAAATTGAAGCTCTCATCTTCCACCATGGAATGGGAATGAAAAAGGACCAATTCCCATGAGGTATAGTGACTTGTGGTATAAGAAAAACAGATCCCATACCTACCATACGAATTTCTGGGCTGCCCATGCTCCATTGAAGCCATGGATTGATTTCTCAACAACTTTCTTACAACTGAATTAAATGTCAACAAAGAAATTCAGATGGGTTCTCACAATTACATTTGGAAGCATAAGGTTCAATCCCACAACCCCCTCACCACTCCCTAGTGGATACACATGGTCCCTTCTCATTAGTTTCTTTCATAACCAGTTTTGGTATTTTATTGCATGATGTTTATTTACATCATTTTAAAATGTTCCATGGATAAATATCACATGGGTAACATAATATCTAATACTTGCATTTTTAAATAAAAATCCGAGCATCTACTAGCGGGGTCTTGGCCTTGAGCTCCACTCTAGGAAAACATATATCGCCTGTATACAATATTTACATTAAAAGCCAATATATCCTAAGGGTCAAAATGGGGTATTACATGCCCAGTCTCAAAATAGTTCCACATATGTGTCACTTGGTAGTTTTTATGCAATGAACAAAACCATTGAAATATGTGGGCATTTTTTAACTGACCAGCACATCCATCAGACCAAATCCACTGTCGATACATCTATGTGTTACTACCCTTCAAGTGATCATAGAACATTATGAAGCAATGACGTACATAGTGGAAGTCATGGCACCTATCATCACTTATGTAGAAGTGATATTCCTTCAAAATTTCTCTTTGCTCTTAATTGCTATTTGGCCCATGACTATATGTGATATGGACCATCAAGGAAACCTGCTCAGAGTGATAATACTGACTTTGGATCTCATTTTGAGGTTGCAAAGTGTATTTCTCAGCAAAATCAACAACTGAAAGTATAGTACCACGGGGAAATGTATCTCTGCATATTCTAAACTTCTCATCCTGCCATCATGCCAAGTGGACATGCTGAACATATTGATGTGTCTTTTCAATAAATTCCTTGATGAAGTCACTAACTTGTACCTGGTGACACAAAATGATCTCAATATCAGTTTTTTTTGTAAGTAAGGATTGAAATGTAATTGTTCAAACATAAATTTATAGATATAAATGCATAAGTGAGATGCCACCAATTGTATTTTTTTGCTTTCTTTCCCTAGGACTATTTCATAGCTAATATATTTGAAACTTTTCATGTCTATAACCATATTCCCAAATTCACTGTCTCCACTCGCATGCATACATTGGCTCAATAATGTCATTCTAGCACAGTTGGAGCATGTTCCATCCAAACAAGATTTTGCATAATATGTTTGCCCCTCAAGCCTATTGCACATGATGCTATGAATGAATTCTCTTGATGAAGTCAGTGGTATTGTCAGGGAGCAATCCTGCACATGGCTAGTATGCAACACACGACGAATGTACAAAAATGTTTCATAGTAATATTCATATTCTACGTGGTATCTACAACAACAAGTGTTACGAAGAGTATTTATTCTAACATACCAGGGCTTACATTTCTCAAAATATCTTTGCCCCAAGTTCAATTGTTTATGTTCATTCCTAAATTTCTCATATAGTTATGTTTGTGTTATATCAAGAAGATGCTTAATATGTGGTTCACGATCCTTTGAACCCCTTCTTAGTTTTAGTACATCCTTCCGATTTGAAGAAGGCCTTGTGTGATCATGCCAAAAAATCTGCACTAGTCCCTTTACTACATCAACTAGCTTCATGTCACGATGTGGCAACTGACCAATAAAGGCCCGAAAATCTATCTGATCGGTTGTGTCAAGATATTCTCTTCTAATAGAATACCTACGGAGGGTTTTTACATTCAAATTAACTAGTTTGAATGTAGGCTTGAGAAAACGAAGGACCCTAGTTTTCTTATTTACAATTGCTTGTGACAACACACGATGAGCCGCATTGCGGTCCTTTGAACGTGTGTTCCTACC